>CM039512.1:7315798-7487503 GCA_022432975.1 Begonia masoniana | reverse complement strand
CAATGTCTGTAAATTGTTAATAGTGAAAAATGAAGGTTCTGATTTGCCGATAAAAAAAATAAGTTCTAATGAGGTAAAGACTCAACTGTTTGGGTACTTGCACTCTTATCTATTCTTGAATCCAGTATTTACATCTATAATACTCTCCAAATGATCCAAATGATAGAAAAGAAACAGCTCTCTAAAGTAGAAGGTTATGAGAATCTTTGACAAATCCATTTGTGTCAGAACTTCTTTCAATATCTTATTGATCACCCCCAAAAAACAAAAAAAATGAGTAAAGAAAGGCAACGAGAAGCCTACCACAAACAAATAGACCAAAGTAGAAACCCTTCTTAGTTGGCAGAGCCTAACCACATAAATTATTTCCAAACACAAAAGAAAATCTAGCCTAAGTAACATGCCAAAACTTCTAAATTGGGAAGCTTTTGTTACCCCATCTTTCTCTTCTTTAACTTTCATTCTTGCTTGTCAGGTCATCTCTCTTCTTCTTCTATCAACCGAAGTTGCCGCGCACCTCCTTCTCGATATATTTAAACTGTCTAAAGAGGGGAGAAGGTCAGAAAAAAAAGTACAAAAACAGCACAAACATTTAAAAGTCAAAATGGTGCGTTGCTGCTCCATAACATCTTTTATTTGACAAAGATTTAGCTGAACTTTCTTAAGATCATATTGTTTTAACTCACATGTGACAGTGATCAGTACGAAAAGGGGAGGAAAAATTGTCGAATCATAGCCACAATAACGCTCATTCGTCAGACTCTGTATGTTTTTTTAATGTTTAAACTTTCCACTATATAGAACAATTAAATTTTTTTTTTTTTTTTTTTTTTTTTTTTTTTTACACAACTAAATGATCAAATAAAACTACATTTTAAGCATTTAATTAAACAATGAATTTTATGTGTAGATACAATACTAGGTTGTCTAGGCTTAGATAGATAATGAGTTGAACTTAAGTCAAATTTTCATTTATAAATACAGGATTATGGATTTTAGGTCAAACAATTAGTTCTCTTCCATTCTCAGAGCCTCTATTCAACTTAGACATTACAGAGAGTGAAGAGTTTTTTTAAGAAAAACTGTTTTGGCTTTCCAGATTAATGTTTCTCGAATTTAATGACAATTTTTTAGAAATTATATTTTAAGATAATTTCATGGATTCAAGTATATTCCATACTCAATTTGTCTTGACAAACTAGGGGTGGGCACGGTCCGATCCGGTCCGATCCCAATTCTAGTTTGGAACCGGACCGGACCGGACCAGACTTTTCAGGATTTTAAATCTCAGAATCGGAACCGGTCCCAGAAGAAACCGGTATCGAACCGGGACCGGTACCGAAGATTCGGTTTGGTCCCGGTTCGATACTAGTTCCTCCCATCAATTTTTTATTTATTTATTTTTTTTCTGAAATGTTAAAACTGAAGTTTGTTTTTCTGTCATAGAATGAAAAAGAAAAAGACATACAGCAAAGTGCAAACCACCACCAAATAATTCATCTCGCAAAAACTTCATCTCGCAATACTGCCACAACATAATCAAAAAATAAAGGAAAAAAAAAACACTTTCCCTTTTCTAAAAGAGTCGATTACTCTAAAAAATTTAAACATTTGTGACAATATTTCAAAGTTTGATTATAAATTTTAGCTAAAATTGATTGCAGAATCACTCCAAAATAAGTCCACATAAAACAAATCAGTTACCATTGAGAGAAAAAGCAAAAATTCTAGGAAAAATGTTAGTTCATCAACATAGACAAAATCAAACAATCAACAAGAAAAAAAAAAAAAAAAAAAAACCCAGAAAAGATGGAGAACTAGAAAAGGAAGACCCAAAAATCAGTAAATTATTAAGAATCTCTAAACCTTGATTATGAAGCAAAAGAGGAGATATGGTCATACAGAATCATCACTACCACTACCACTACCATCGCCACCGTTGAAGATTTTTCCACCCACCATTTTCTCTAAAACCCAGAAGTTAAAATCTCTCAAGCTGCCATCGCAGACGAGTATGTACTCCGATACAATCAACTCTGGAAAATGAAGATCTAAGACTTGTGGCCGAGAAAGCTGGTGATGATGATTTCTGTGATGTGGGAAGTGTGTGAACACCGGCTACTCGTCACACCCATCTCTCCGACGAAGCAAAACCAACAATTTTTTTACCGTTTGGGTCGTAGAGGCAGGGACTCGGGGTCGGGACTCGGGATCGCTAATTGCTAAAGTCTGAACTCTGAAGTGAACTTCAGTTTTAGGGCATCCGATCCATGGGTGGCCGTGTTGGATAACCCATTTCCCAGGCTGACCCATTAATCGGTACTCCCACGGTCTGGGCCGGTTCTCGAACTTCGGAACCATGCAACGAACCGCGGTTTCCAGTTTTTAAATTTTAGAACCGGGACTTGCTCCCAACCACATGAAACCGACCAAGGACCGGCAGTCCAGTTCGGTCTGCCAGTTTTTGGTTGGTTCTGCCTACCCCTACGACAAACATAACATAAGGATTACAATTTTGAGAATAAAGAATAAAGATTGCATACTCTAGTTTACTAAAGACAAATAAAGGAGTTTTTGATCAAGACTCAAATCAACAAAACCAAACAATTAAACTTAAACCAATTAGTCGAATTTAGTTATAAACTTGCGTAACTTAATCAACAAGTTTATCCCAATAGTCAGACTGTTAAAGTTTCATAATTTGAACTTCTTTTGTGTTTGGTTTGGTAGTTTGTCTCTATTCAGTATTAGAAATCTTTAGTTATTTATATTTGTTATTGTCTGTGTTACAAAATTCATTATATTTTAATGGGAAATTACCGGTTTCGACCTCGAAGTAACCGATTTTTTCGATTCAAACCTTAAAGTAAAATTTTTCACGATTCAAACCTTGAAGTATGGAAAAAGTTACAAAACAAACCTCGGCGGACGTCCTATTGACCGTCCTCTGTTAATTTTGCCGTAGAACGGACGGTCTCTTGAAACAAGAGACAGTCCGTTCCACAGAACGGACGGTCTCTTGTTTCAAGAGACAGTCCGTTCTCTAATTTTGCCTAGAACGGACACACCTTCCACCGTCCTCTCTTTATAAATTAATTTTAAAAAAATATCAAACAACATTGGATTTAATCGAAAATTTTATCACATGTTCATTATAATATGGAAACATAATCGGAAAATTTTCATGATTTTATAACATTTGTATGATTTATTATAATTATTTTACGTATAATTTAAAAAATAATTCACTAAAATTACAATAATTCGTACAAGTGTTAGAAAATCACGAAACTTTTCAGATTATCTTCTCATTATGTGGTGAATATGTGGTAAAAATTTTAAGTAAATGAAAGATCTTTTACTAAACGATGTTGGATTTATTAAAAAAATATTTAATAAATCCAATATCGTTTAGTATCGTTCATTAAAAGATCTTTCATTTACTTAAAATTTTTACCACATATTCACCACATAATGAGAAGATAATCTGAAAAGTTTCGTGATTTTCTAACACTTGTACGAATTATTGTAATTTTAGTGAATTATTTTTTAAATTATACGTAAAATAATTATAATAAATCATACAAATGTTATAAAATCATGAAAAGTTTCCGATTATGTTTCCATATTATAATGAACATGTGATAAAATTTTCGATTAAATCCAATGTTGTTTGATATTTTTTTAAAATTAATTTATAAAGAGAGGACGGTGGAAGGTGTGTCCGTTCTAGGCAAAAATAGAGAACGGACTGTCTCTTGTTTCAAGAGACAGTCCGTTCTAGGCAAAATTAGAGAACGGACTGTCTCTTGAAACAAGAGACCGTCCGTTCTGTGGAACGGACTGTCTCTTGTTTCAAGAGACCGTCCGTTCTACGGCAAAATTAACAGAGGACGGTCAATAGGACGTCCACCGAGGTTTGTTTTGTAATTTTTTCCATACTTCAAGTTTTGAATCGTGAAAAATTTTACTTTAAGGTTTGAATCGAAAAAACCGGTTACTTCGAGGTCGAAACCGGTAATTTCCCTATTTTAATTTTTATCAGTGAAATTTATGTTTTTGCTTGTAGTTTTTTCTTATTTTGTATTTTCATCGTTCATAATGAGTTCACAAATTATAGATTGAAAGTTGACCTCATCAAAACGCGGCAAATACAGTAAGCAAATCACCAGAAACCACATCAGCCAACAGCAAATCATTCTTTAATTTGAAGAGCTGGAGGCCATTCCCAACCTGACAAGTGATAGACCCAAATTCACAAAATGTGTTGAAGAATATCTAGCGCAGTTAATCAGGCTTCGGCCACTCATGAAGTTCAACTCAGACGCATTTAAAGCTTCCGTCTGGTCGTTGATTCCTGCCTCACCTAACCCTCGACTTTGCCATGATTCTCAACACAGGATTGCGCATCAACGGCGCTTCTGTGAAGCTCTTACTAGCTTGTAAGCTTCGAAAATGGAGAAATGATTTTGGCAGAAATACAAGACAAGCGAGCTGACAGAAAGTTAAACTCAATGCCACGTGATGATCAGATATTCAGATGACACAGATGGCAAATACGCATTAATGTTGCAGAATACTTCAGCAGAAGATTATTAATTCTCTGCTTAAGCTCGACAAAAATGGAGTTCTTCATTAGCTGACAGAGGAACCAGCCCATTTCGATGAGCAATAGTAAGTTCACGAGATTTGCAACAAATTATAATTCGAATCTCACCAACCCAGATAAAAATTTGGAAAAAAATAAGGTTGCAATTTTTGTAATGTTAGCAATTATGGGAAGTAAGTTTTCAGCCTTCTAGTTGAGCCTTATCTGAGATTTTACATATTACTGTTCCTGACGATAAAGCTCGAAATAAGAAATCCATTTTTAAAGAACAGACAATGTCCAAAAGACTGTATAAAGTTGATGAAGACAAAGATAACGATGGGGCACGCTCATTGCCAACTACGGTCCTGCAGTTAGTCCATCAGAGCTGAGCCATTTTTGGACGAAGCTTGCAAGCAACTCATCCACAACACTACATCCTTCTGTTATCTACTGATAATGCTGGATTTTTGGCTTCTTGCTTTGCTCCTCTTCCACTGCACGATGCCGGCTGAAGCCCCTTTCGGTGTCAACGTCGGTGGTGGAGTTGGAATCGGCGTCGGCATCGGCGGAGGTGGAGGCGTTTGGATTGGAGGAGGGATTAACAGACCAACGCCGTCTGGGTCGACGGCGAGGCTGAGCAGAGCGTTCACTGCACTTCAGGCGTGGAAATCCGCCATCTCCGACGACCCATCTGGAGTTTTAACAACCTGGGTCGGCCCCAATGTCTGCTCCTACAAAGGAGTATTCTGTGCTGGCTCCGACAGCACAATGCCGGAGACTGGTGGAGCTTTTGTCACCGGGATCGACCTCAACCATGCTAATCTGAAAGGCATGCTAGTGAAAGAGCTCTCTTATTTAACAGAGATGGCTCTCTTCCATCTCAACAGCAACAGATTTACTGGCACAGTTCCCTTCGCTTTCAAAGATCTTTACTATCTTCAAGAACTAGACCTCAGTAACAACCTTTTCGCAGGTCCTTTTCCGGCAATCACACTATACTTACCAAATCTTATTTACTTAGACCTCAGATTCAACGCCTTCTCCGGTCCCATTCCTGAAGATCTCTTCAACAAAAAGCTTGATGCAATTTTCATCAACAATAACCAGTTCGACGGCCAGATTCCTCAAAATTTAGGTAATTCCCCTGCTTCTGTGATAAACTTGGCGAACAACAAATTCAGCGGGAGCATTCCTGCCACTCTTGGACTTCTGGGTTCAAATCTGAGAGAGATTTTATTTCTGAACAACCAATTAACAGGTTGTATTCCTGAAGGAATTGGGCTTTTTTCAGAAATGCAAGTGTTTGATGCGAGTTTTAATTCACTGATGGGTCATATACCTGACGCGCTCTCTTGTCTGAATCAGATTGAAGTTCTCAATTTGGCTCACAATAAGCTATCAGGATTACTCCCAGACCCTATTTGTTCTCTAAGAAAGCTTGTAAATTTCTCCATTTCTTTCAATTTCTTTTCTGGGTTTAGCCAGGAATGTACGAAGCTGTTCTTCAGAAATGTGGGTTTTGATATCTCTGCAAATTGCATTCCGGGAAGAGGATTGCAGAGGCCTCAGCCGGATTGTTCGGCGGTTCCCGGAGGAGGATTGAGTTGTCTGAGAGTTCCTTTGCTTGTAAAGCCTCTTATTTGTGCAACGCTTGGCGAAAGGACAGACAAGAATCCAGCTTCGTCTCCTCCGTGAGAGAACTGAGAAAGCTTCTTGTTTTATTCGTTAATGGCGATGGTGATTCCGAGCTTGTACTGGCGTTTCGGATCTGGGTTAAACAGATAAGACTAGAGTAGAAGAAATCTTCGGAAGGAATGCATCTTTCTCATGGATTTTTATTTAATTTTTTTAATTTTTTTATATAATCTCGTGTATCAAATGTAAGAACTAAGAACAGCGGAAGAATTCCATCTCTCTCAGGTACAGCTGTGCGCCACTTGTAATCTTGTTAAGAATGATTTTTCGAACGAAGATGGATTAATCTATGACTTTTCTACTCTTTCAAATTTATTAAATTAACTTTTGTCGAACCATTCAAGTGAACGGGACCGGGTTCACTAAATATAGGTTTTATTTTCTGTTAGAAGTAGATCCCCTCTCTTTTGTTAAGATTTCATCGTTGGTAATTTTAGCTTATAAATAACGATTGTAATGGTTTACAAAAATATAGAAGAAATAGTTTTCTCTTACTCCTTTATATTCTGACATGGTATCAGAACTATAAGACCATCTCCAACCAGTCAATGCCAAAATGCTATTTTTCTATACAAAAATAGCATTTTGCATCACTAAACAGTTATTTTATCTCCAACCTAAAATGCCAAAATGCTATTTTTTATACTAAAAAGAATATTCTTTACATATTTTTTCACACTATAATTTATATATTTTACACATTAACCCCTATAATTTTAATATTGTACCAATTGCTCATACTCAAATTTAACATTTATTCACATAAACCAATAATATATAAATTAATATATATATATATATATATATATAAATTATTTATTTTTTATACATGTTAATTTAACAAAGATATATATATTAATATTACCACTCATAAATAAATAAATAAAAACAACTGAAACTTAATTAAAAAGAAAAAGAAAATTACAAGTGCATAAAAAAAATACAACTAAAATATAAAAAAAAACTACAAATGCATAAAAAAAATACAACTTAAACATAAAAAAAAAACTATATATATTCAATTATTTGAGTTTGAATATTTCTCCCACAAATGATTTACAAGTGCATTACGAAGTGCAAAATGTGCATCTCTATCTCTGATTTGTCTATATCGACCGATGAAGCGTTGAAATCGTGTATCTTCGTCTAACACCATTTCAACTTCAGGAGGTGATGTTTCTATTAGTTGCTCAATCGGTGCATTTAGATCACGTTCATCCTCAATTATCATGTTATGCATAATAATGCATGTTGTCATTATGTCATGCAATACTTCTTTGTGCCAAAAACGCACGGGTCCTGTAGTGATAGCGAACCGCCCTTGGAGAACTCCGAAAGCACGTTCAACATCTTTTCGACATGCCTCTTGTCGCATAGCAAAATGTTTTTTCTTTGCACCTTGTGGCTGTTGAATAGTTTGTACAATAGTAGACCATTTTGGATATATGCTATCAGCTAAATAATAACCCATGTTGTATTCAATTCCTTGAATAACATAATTAGCTTGAGGAGCGATACCTTGAGTAAGATTAGGAAAAAGACGAGATGACTCTAACACATTAATATCATTATTACTACCTGGCATTCCAAAATATGCATGCCATATCCATAAATCATAGTCGGCAACCGCTTCAAGAATAATAGTTGGTGCACCACTACGACCAGAGTATTGACCAGCCCATGCTGTTGGACAATTTTTCCAACGCCAATGCATACAATCTAGACTACCCAACATTCCTGGAAAGCCACGCTTTTCGCCAATATAGAGTAATCTTGTAATGTCATCAGAAGTAGGCTCCCGTAAATATTTGTGTGCAAAAATTTCAACCATAGCACGACAAAATTTTTTGACACATTCAATTGCTGTTGATTCGCCTATTTTAACATATTCATCAGTAGCATCAGCTGGTACACCATATGCCAATATTCGAAACACAGCTGTAATTTTTTGAAGCTTAGATAGTCCAAGTCTACTAATTCCATCATGTTGTTGGATGAAGTAGTTATCGTGTACTTTCACTGCATCAACAATATGAAGAAATAAATTACGAGACATTCGAAATCGTCTACAAAACATACCGTCGTTGTATCGTGGGTTTTCAGCAAAATAATCTGCGAACAAATTGCGATCTGCAGCTTCACGATCACGATTGATGACTATGTGACCAGGAATTGACCCACGACGAGGGTGTTCAATGTTTTCTTGATTGGAGTAGTGCGCCATGAACATATTGTTCGTATTGATCATATTAACAATCAATTGTTCGGTACAATCGAACTCTTCCATACTAATAGCTGGTATAATGAAATCATCATCATCAGAAGATGATTCTGAGCTTAAAAAAGGATTCATTTTTGGTTTGTGAAAGAAGGTGGATAAAAAGGATTGAAGAATAAATTATGTGTACTGAAGATGGTTTAAAAAAGAAGAAAATGAGGAAACATATTTATAAAGAGTAGATAGGTGGATGCTCGTGACCAAGAGATAGCTTGTGGCTTTGAGAGGCGCCAAGTGGCACACCGGTGACCAAGAGGAAGCTTGTGGGCTATGGCGGCGCCAAGTGGCAAGCTAATGGCCAAGAGATGAGCATGTGACTATGGTTGATCGAGAACTTGTGGCTAAGATAGAGAGGCGCCAAGTGGCACACCGGTGACCAAGAGGAAGCTTGTGGGCTATGGAGGCGTAAAGTGGCAAGCTAATGGCCAAGAGAGGAGCATGTGGCTATGGTTGATTGAGAACTTGTGGCTAAGATGGAGAGGCGCCAAGTGGCACACCGGTGACCAAGAGGAAGCTTGTGGGCTATGGAGGCGTAAAGTGGCAAGCTAATGGCCAAGAGAGGAGCATGTGGCTATGGTTGATCGGGAACTTGTGGGCTATGCATTGGGGTTTTTCTATAAATAGCGTACGTGAGGTTGCCATAAGTTACCATTCCATCTTTTTTGTTATTTGCTTTTTCCAATTCTTATCATCTATTTCATCACAAACTAAAAATGTCTTCTCGAAGTTCTGGATATGCAAATATTGAAGATATAGTACTCTGTCAAGCATATTTAACTGTTACCCAAGACCCTATTACGGGTAGGTACCAGAATGCTGAGCGGTTCTGGTCTCGGGTTGAAGAAAAGTACAACGAAGAAAGACCTTCTAATATGGAGCTTCGTAAAGGTAATTCTCTCAGAAGTCGAATGCAAGTTATAAATGCGTCGGTGAAGAAACTAAAAGGTTGTGTGAGACAAGTGGAAAATACGCATCCAAGTGGTGCTTCAAACGCCGATATTGTGAGTTTTGTATTTTTTTTTTTACTTATAACATTTTATTTTTTTTTCTATTATACTTACATTATGTTCACTATGATTTTTAGTTAACTCGAGCAAAACATTTATTCATAGAGGATCCGAAGTACAAGAAAGGTTTTAAATTTGATCATGTTTGGGATATGGTTAAAGATTTTGCCATGTTGAAAGATCATGTAACAACTGCCAGAAATGCAATCGGGCGGCAATATGTAGTTGACGAGTCATCACAATCTAACAATCCTACACCTGAGACCCCTCATACAACATCTCCTGGTATTTCTACATTTTCAATTGATTTAGATGATAATACTTCTGGCAGTACGTCATCACAACGACCAACTGGGGTGAAAAAAGCTAAATTAAAAAGGAAAATACAAGATGACATGTCTGCTAACTTTGATATATTGGACAACAAAAATGAAGAATTGAAGATATTATTACAAAAAAGTTACGAACAAAAGCAGAATCAAATAGAGGTCCAAAAAAAACAAATGCAGATGCAACGTCAAATGATAGAAATCAAAGAAAAGAATAGAGAACTTAAAATTATGTTACTAGATCCTAATAATATTAGTGATCCAGCCCGACGCGCCTATATTGTTGCTGAACAGGCGCGAATTTCACAAAAAAGTTATGACCAGCAACAACATGTGCCTTCAACAAGTAATGATTTTACATCTTTATTTAATAACATCGGAGGGTCTGGATCCGATCTACCACCCTATTATTAATATGTTAGCTGTATTGTGTCTATGTAATTTTTAGTTATTTGATGTAATTTGAAGTTGAAAGTTATTTAAATTTATGTAATTTCTGTCATTTAAAGTAATATTTATGTATTTTGTAATTTCTGTTGTCTATGTAGTTTTTAGTTATTTTTGCAATTTGAAGTTAATATTTGTAATTTTATTGAGTTTGTTATGTATAATGTGGTTGTAATTTTTTTTTTTTTTAGGAATATGTAATTTTGAGTTGTACTAATATCAATACAACTATCCTATTTTATGTAAAATATCAAATAAGTCAAATTTTTAGGAATATTAAATTTAATATTAATTATTTTTAATATCTTTTAACATTTTAACTAGTACTAATTACAACAATTAGATTATTAAATATCATATTGAAATAAATTAATACATAAATTAAAAAAAAGATATATTTACAATTTAAAATAAATAGAAGGACTGAAAAAAAATAGCATGGATGAACAGTGGTGATGCAAATTTGCATCATCACTATTCATGTTTGGATCAAAATGGCATTATGCCATTTATTTTGGCATCCCATTGGAGCTTGGATGATGCATTTTCTCAAATTTGAGAAAATGCATCATCCCATTGGAGATGCTCTAAAGAGTTCTTTCGTTTTTTTTTTTAAATAAAAAATGGCTTTTTCACATAGCACTACAGCTGACCTATCCCCTTCATCTTCTTCACCATTGCCGCCCCTCCCTCACCTGCCTTCTGCAAATCAACTACTAACGATCAAGCTCGACGAATCAAACTTTCTTATTTGGAAAAATTAGCTGCTGAAGGTTGTCATCGCGAATGGAATCGAAGACGTTCTTACTGGGTCTCGCCTCTGTCCTTGTGACGACCCCAACCCCGTCATGGCCGCCACGGACTTACAATGACTTACATTTCTCTTAACCCTCGCTCGTTCACATGCAATTTTTTTTTCATTTTCCTCTTAAATCATTAAAGAACGGACTCAATCAATCCTCCTCTATCGACATTTATGGTCTAGCTTAACACGTAATTAAAACGACTCGTCTAAGGCCGGGAAACATCACTTAGGACTTGGGATTTCAAATCATGGAGGATGGCATGCATGGGGTGCACCTAAGCATTCGGCGCGCGCGCCCCTCGCGCACCCTGCGCGCGCGCCCCACGTGAGCATGTAGCGCGCGCATCGCACATCGCCGCGTGCCAACCTCGCGAGCACCTGCGCGTCTATCGCGCGCCCACACGCGTGGTCGACACTTGAATCGTCTCGGGTTGCAACTCTTCACAACTTCGGTTGACACCTGGTATGGCTTAACAACTTCAAGGGTTGACACCCCTAGGCGGGGTCGACACTTGAATCGTCTCGGGTTGCAACTCTTCGCAACTTCGGTCGACACCTGGTGAAACTGGTCGACACCTGGTATGGCTTAACAACTTCAAAGGTCGACACTCCTAGGCGGGCCATCACGCCCACCCTGCGCCGCACGCTTCGCACGCCTAGTGTACGTCGGCCACGCACACTGCGCCGCGTGCACCCTGCGCGCCTACAGGCGCCAAGCATGCAACCCGCGCGCCTCCCAGCAACCCAACGTGCCTCCACCTTTCTTCTCCTTTCCTTTGCTAATTTCTCCACCTTTTCACCAAAAATACATCCATAAAATATCCTCTATTCATTTACACATATCTCCACCAAATATACACACCCATTTACTTGAAAACCTCATCCTAAAATCATCAATTCCGACCTAAATCAACAAATCCAAACTTTAATCATCAAATCCATTTCATCCATATCAAACAAGCAGTGGAAACTCATAAAATCATCCAACAGGTAAACCCATATATAAAACCATCCAAAATAAACATTATCTCCAAGAAAATTCACTATACAACCAAAAATCCAATTCAACTAATCTTAAGTCTATCATAATCACAAACATTTACCAAAAATCGCTCGGAGCACACCCACGGGTCGGTAAGCCTTGCCAAGACACTTCCCATCGCCACGAGCACCATTCGTCCACCACCTATGCTTTATCATCAAGAGGAGGTTCCTCACCTTCGATCTCGTCACCTACATCATACGATTTAAACTGTAAACCTAATGCTTAGTAAGGAGTGCAATAAACATAACATATACATGAATGCATGACTTTTGTAAAAACATGTTCATTTTTTTTTCTTTAACATTTCATAGCCGTCTACCCCGTAGACCACATACTTGCCCCGTGGGAACACATGACTTGCCCCGTGAGAACACATGACTTGCCCCGTGAGAACACATAACTTATCTCGTGAGATCATTACTTCGTTTTCATCCTTTACTTTGCTTTTCATAAAAACATGTTTATAAAACGTTTCGTGTGCTCTTTTCGGGAAAACATGATGCATTAGGGAATTACACGTATAACATTCATCAAAGACGATTCATAATCATTTCTTAAACATACTTAGCTCGTAAGCGAACAAAAACACATAACTAATAGCTAACGTTTTATCCGAGGCTACCCGACTCACCAAAACCCTACAACCGTTAAACATCATCATCACACTTATATCCTAGCATCGATACGACGTAGGGTC
This sequence comes from Begonia masoniana, assembly GCA_022432975.1. Taxonomy (NCBI): domain Eukaryota; kingdom Viridiplantae; phylum Streptophyta; class Magnoliopsida; order Cucurbitales; family Begoniaceae; genus Begonia; species Begonia masoniana. Next base: position 7,474,609 of record CM039512.1, on the reverse strand, counting down.
TTAAGGGTCGAAAACCTAACACACACTTACCTGGCGTCCTTAGAAATGCCGAGCACCGTCCTTAAGTTTGGTTTACCTAAGGCATTTCACAATTCATCGTTAGAATCGATTCTACATAAACTCTCTCTAAAACAAATCGAAACTCCTAGCTAAGGCAAATTTCATAAAGCTTCAATTTACTTCATTCGGGCATTCTATCGAGCACATGGTGCTCACAAATTCAATAACCTAGCATTAATGACTTTTACACCATTCAACCTCCAAATTCCAACTTATTATCAACAACCACCATCAATACATCATTAATAACCATCAATTAATAACTAAGTCAATTTCTAACATAAACCGATAATTTCTCGTAAAAACCTAATCAAACCCTAATGAAATACAACCATAAAAATGGAAAAACAATACATGTATGACGCTCGAAACTTACCTTGGGCTTAATTGTGGAAGAATACAGGAAGAGAAATCACCGAAAAAAGAAGAGATGATCGGCCGAAGGAGAACGTCGAAGGGAAGGGTGAAATGTCGCCAAAGGGAGGAGAGAAATTTGTTCTGGAGGTTTTTCGTAAAAGTGAAGAAGGAAGAGGGGAATTGTGTTTTTATTAAAATTTTACATAACAAATTACTATTTTGCCCTTTAACCTATTCTTCTAATTAATTTGCTATTTAACCTATCGATTTGGATTCTCTGAAATTTTCTTATTCCTCCAAATATTTCAACTTACTCCTAGGGTTTTAACAAAACTTTTCGTTCGTAAAACGGGTTCAATTTACTATTTTTTTTTTACGAATATAATCTTATGTAGCGTAAAACCCAAAAACCCAAAAACCCGGGCGTTACAGTCCTCCCAGTAACGATGAAGCTCACCCTCATTGTCTCAATCTTGAGTTTCTCTCCTGGCAGAGGTATAACCACCTCATAATGAGTTGGATCTATGCATCAGTCCACGAACAGCTGCTCGGACAACTAGTCAGATACTCCTTTACCTTCGAAATCTGGGAAGCACTTGAACAACTGTATGTCGCCTCATCCTTTGTGCGGTTATCGAAACTTTGCTTGAGTTTACAAAATTTTTCGTAAGGATGGTCTCAGTGCTATGGCTTATGTCCAAAAGTTCAGAAGCATTTGCAACACATTAGCAGCTATTGAGGAATCGGTTTTTCACAAAATGATCCAAACTCAATTTGATTGCCGGATAAAACGGGTTAGATCAGACTGAGGTCGCAAATTTCGGTCCCTCTCAAAAAGGTTTTTAACACAAGGGATTTTTCATAAAATTTCCTGTCTATATACTCCATAACAAAATGGTCGCGTTGAACATAAAAATCGATAGGTTGTGGAAATGGGGTTAACTCTTCTAGCCCCGGCTTCCATGCCTCTCTCTTTCTGGCCTTTTGCCTTTTAACACTGCTATACAACTCATTTGTTACGTCAATCTCTACTCGCACTGATCAGCCATCTGTTGAAGAGCTCAACAGCTTGCTGTTAAGCTATGACGCAATGATCTAACGCCAAACAGCTATAACTTCACTAAGTTCCCTTCAAGCCAACTTCACAAATTTGGGCAACAATAAACCGAGACCAAAATTTCCCTCCCCACCTGGTCCTCATTCATCCTTCACTGCTAACAGACCACGAGGACCACGACCTATTTTCTCCAATCCTTTACTTCTGACCCCTCCAAATCCCGCACCTCAATCCTTCTCTTCACCAAATAGACCACAGTTTCACCCTTGCTGTCAGATTTGTCTCAAACCAGGTCACAGTGCTAATGTGTGCTATCACAGAACCAATCTACAATACCAGCCTATCACAAATTTCCCACGGAATTTCTCTGCTGTTCTCCCAGCACAATCGGCTCAACAAACACTATCACAACTTTCAGCAAGCGCCACAATCGACCCGTCTTGGTATATGGATTATGGAGCGTCTCACCACTTCACTCAGCACTTAAACATGCTGGAATCGGCCACAACGTATTCAGGTGATGATTATATTACAGTCAGAAATGGTAAGATTTCTTCTATCTCCAATGTTGGTCATGCTTTTCTACCAACTTGTTCCTTCCCTTTAGTCTTAAGCACTGTTTATCACTCTCCCTCTCTGCAGAACAATCTGCTCAGTGTTTTACAATTATGTCTCGACAATAAAGCTTTTATTGAATTTCACCCTTCCTTTTTTTGTGGTCAAGGATCAGATATCTCGCAACATTCTCCTCTGGGGAATTCTTGACAATGGTCTGTATCGAGTTTGCCCTTCCTCCCCAAGTCGGCCCTCCTCTGCTCAACTTCACATCGTCTCCAGCAACCCTTCAAATTTGTGGCACTCTTGGCTGGGACATCCACCATCACAAATTATCAAATCTGTTTTTTCTAGTTGTCATTTATCCTTTAATATGTCTGAACATATAAATGTTTGTCCTTCATGCTTGGTAGCTAAATATCACCGATTACCATTTCCAAACTCTCTATCTCGTGCCACTGTAATATTTGATTTAGTTCACACTGATTTATGGGAGCCTTCCCATGTTTCTTCGGTTACTGGAGTTAAGTATTTTATACTGTTTGTGGATGATTTTTCCAGGTTCACCTGGATATACCATATTCATTCAAAAAATGAAACCTATAATACTTTTATTCTTTTTCGCAAAATGATCCAAACTCAATTTGATTGCCGGATACAATGGGTTAGATCAAATTGAGGTGGCGAATTTCGGTCCCTCTCAAAATGGTTTTTAACACAAGGGATTTTACATAAAATTTTCTGTCCATATACTCCATAACAAAATGGCCGTGTTGAACGTAAAAATCGATAGGTTGTGGAAATGGGGTTAACTCTTCTAGCCCCGGCTTCCATGCCTCTCTCTTTCTGGTCTTTTGCCTTTTAACATGGCTATATATCTAATTAATAGGCTACCATCAAAACCTCTCTCAAATAAATCTCCATTTCAAATACTTTATAACAAAATTCCGTCTTACTCACACCTTTGTATTTTTGGTTGTCAGTATTTTTCCTTTTTAAGTTCATATAACCATCACAAACTGGAATTTTGGTCGAGTTCCTGCGTTTTTCTTGGTTATAGTACCAGTCATAAAGGCTACATTTGCCTTCAACCTTCCTCTGGAAAATTATATGTCTCACGACATGTAGTTTTTAACGATTTCTCCTTTCCCTTGGCTACCAGATCAATGTCTCTCGTGTCATCTTCCCCAGCACCTATTATCACTACCCTTCCACTCATACCTACCACTCTGTGACATCCCACTTCTACCCGCATCTTCTCCCAAAATCCTCAAACCAGTAACTCCTTCATTCAGTCCATCTCTGGCTCTTCTCTTTCTTCTTCGTCATCTTGGCATGATCACATTAAAGGGAAGATACCGGATCCACCGACTGTAAATGATCATCCGATTGTTACGCGGTCAAAATTCGGCATCTTCAAACCAAAAATGTTCTTCCCTGTTACGAGTAACTTGCTCTGTGAACCAGCATCGTTCAGTGAAGCCTCTCAACATGATGAATGACGTATAACTATGAAAACAGAGTTCAGTGCTCTGCTGTCTCAAGGCACTTGGACCCTTGTTCCGAAACCCAGTTGCTCGCGGGTTATTGGTTCGAAATGGGTTTACCGAATCAAACTTTGTCCTGATGGTTCAATAGATCAATTTAAAGCCCGACTAGTTGCGAAGGGATTTCAACAAACACTAGGGCTTGATTTTTATGAAACCTTCAGTCCGGTGATAAAACCAGCTACCATTCGACTTCTACTGAGCATTGTTGTTTCTCGACAGTGGTCTATCAAGCAGCTCGACGTTCAGAATGTATTTCTCCATGGTGATTGTAGCACCCAGACTTACGGGATTTTTGTAATATATGTGAATAATGACATTTTAGTAATTGTGTCGAATTAAGTAGGTTTCGTGAAAAGAAAGTGTTAATACGATCCTAATAATTAATATGGATTTTAAGAAAATTTTGAAAATTTTAGGAGTTTAACGCTAATTTTACGAGATTTACGTTTATCGTAATATAAAGGACGTTGTGGTAAAAATAGTAAATGAGGTCCGATTTGTGAACGAAAAGTTTTAATTGAACCCTAGTAATAAGTTGGAATAATTGGTGAAATAAGGAATTTTGGAGAAACCGAACCGTTAGCTAAATAACGAAACAAAGGACGAAACAAATAGAAAATCAAAGGAAGGGCAAAATAGTAAATTGCCAAGTAAAAGTTTAATAAAAAAATCACAAGTCTTCTTCTCCATCAACACTCCACGCCTTTTCTTCTTTGGGATTTCCTCCGCGACGATTTTCTCCTCCTCCTTCACGCGTTCTCCTCTGCCGACAACCGTTCTCCGCTCCAACGACTCCGATTCTTCGCAAATCCTTCCCCAAACTCGATTCTAGGTGAGGTTCTATGGTTTTGAAAAGTTTATTCGTAGTTTTCGGGTCATTTAACGATTGAGGTTTCGTTTAGGGTTTCTTTAAAAACGTGGTTTAGGGCTAGAAATCGATAGGTTTGTCGTATTAGTCTGTATAATGGACGTATTGATGATTATTGGACGTGTTTAGTCGATTCGTTGTGGAATGTTAAGGATTATCGATTTTTGAAGTTTTGAAAAAACTCGTTAATGGCGGTTTCGAGGTATCGAGCTTTAATTGTTGTTAAAATGCCTCGATTAGTTAAGTTAGAATTTTAGAAATTTCCTTAGTTAAGGATTTCGTAAATTTAAATGTTTAATGTTTAAACGCATTTTAACGACGATTGTTGTGAAATTGCTTAGGTGAACAACGCTTGTGGACGGAGCTTGAAGTTCAACGCGCACGAGGTAAGTTCTCGTGACTTACTGTGGCCGATTGACCTACACCATATGTCAAAAATTGTGTTGAGGATACGTTGGTGCTTAATTGTTTATGTTGGTTATTGTTTTGTCTAATTGTTTTGGTTGGGTAGTTTAGGTTCGGTTGCTTTATAAGTTGATTGCTGTGACGATATTTGTAGTGTTTTGATGGTATTTGTAGCGTTTTGATGATATGCTCTTTATGTATGTTTATATTGAACTGTTCATGCATCATGGTTTCAAAACGTCATGAAAATGAATTTACGCATAGATTTCATGAAAAGAACACGCATGTAAAGGCAAGTAAAGTATCACAGTAAACAACTATGACATGGGGTTATCGGGGATGAGGTTCAGATCTGGCGTTCTGTGGTGAGCGGGTTTTCCTCCCTTCAGATGGTGTGGGCTGTCTATTCGCTTGATGAGCACACATGCATGCATAGGCATTTACGTAGAATTTACTGAGATTTTTATCTCATAGGTGTCTTTATGGTGTAGGTGACATTGAGCAAGGTGAGGACGGGATCCCTCCACCTGAGGAATGATGCAGTTGATGGAGGATGGCCCGTGGGAGTGTGCTGGGCAGTCGAGGCTCCTTTTGACCCGTTGGGAAGTAAATATATGTAAGTATTTTGGGGATACAATGGATAGATCGTAGAAGAAATTGTATAGATTGAACATATTAGGATGTTTGAGATTTGATACGTTGGTGCTTAATTGTTTATGTTGGTCATTGTTTTGTCTAATTATTTTGGTTGGGTAGTTTAGGTTCGGTTGCTTTATAGGTTGATTGCTGTGACGGTATTTGTAGTGTTTTGATGGTATTTGTAGCGTTTTGATGGTATGCTCTTTATGTATGTTTATATTGAACTGTTCATGCATCATGGTTTCAAAACGTCATGAAAATGAATTTACGCATAGATTTCATGCCCTATCTATCTGTCGAGCGTTTTCGATAACCATGGACTGACACGTACTGATATATGAAATGACATGGACGGTTTTTATAGCATTGAGCACACATGCATGCATAGGCATTTACGTAGAATTTACTGAGATTTTTATCTCATAGGTGTCTTTATGGTGTAGGTGACATTGAGCAAGGTGAGGACGGGATCCCTCCACCTGAGGAATGATGCAGTTGATGGAGGATGGCCCGTGGGAGTGTGCTGGGCAGTCGAGGCTCCTTTTGACCCGTTGGGAAGTAAATATATGTAAGTATTTTGGGGATACAATGGATAGATCGTAGAAGAAATTGTATAGATTGAACATATTAGGATGTTTGAGATTTGATACGTTGGTGCTTAATTGTTTATGTTGGTCATTGTTTTGTCTAATTATTTTGGTTGGGTAGTTTAGGTTCGGTTGCTTTATAGGTTGATTGCTGTGACGGTATTTGTAGTGTTTTGATGGTATTTGTAGCGTTTTGATGGTATGCTCTTTATGTATGTTTATATTGAACTGTTCATGCATCATGGTTTCAAAACGTCATGAAAATGAATTTACGCATAGATTTCATGAAAAGAACACGCATGTAAAGGCAAGTAAAGTATCACAGTAAACAACCATGACATGGGGTTATCGGGGATGAGGTTCAGACCTGGCGTTCTGTGGTGAGCAGGTTTTCCTCCCTTCAGATGGTGTTGGCTGTCTACTCGCTTGACGTGCTCCATCTATCTGTCGAGAGTTTCCGATAACCATAGACTGACACGTACTGATATATGAAATGACATGGACGGTTTTTATAGCATTGAGCATACATAATCATGCATAGGCATTTACGTAGAATTTACTGAGATTTTTATCTCATAGGTGTCTTTATGATGTAAGTGACATTGAGCAAGGTGAGGACGAGATCCCTCCACCTGAGGAATGATGCAGTTGATGGAGGATGGCCCATGGGAGTGTGCTGGGCAGTCGAGTCACCTTTTGACCCTTTGGGAAGTAAATGTATGTAAGTATTTTGGGGATACAATGGATAGATCGTAGAAGAAATTGTATAGATTGAACATATTAGGATGTTTGAGATTTGATTAGTTGATAGGTTTATGTTTTGATGTTTTTAAACATTTTGGAAACTATTTTATAAACCGCTTGGTGATTTTGAATACGAGGAAATGTTTAGTTTTTAAATGGATCCATGCGGTTCGTTTTTACGAAATCGGGTTATGTTTTAAATGTGTTTTGAGTCGTTTATTTTGGGTGATTGGTGAAGTGTGAAATGGGTGAGGTTTGAACGATTGTATGTTACGTGTTTATGGAGTAGTGTATGTTGAAGTTTTAGTGTAGGTTATGTGTATAAGTATGCAGGAAAAAGGAGAGAAAGAAAGAGGGAAGAAAAAAAATGGTGAAGAAGGCAGGGAACCTGCCGATCGATCGCCGTCGATCGGCAGGATGATCGCCGTTCTCTGGAATTTTTCCATAGAGCCTGGCGATCGATCGCCACTATGGGGTGCGATCGTTTGCCCCCCCCCCCCATTTTTGTATGTTGACGATCGATCGCATGATATGGGCGATCGATCGCCCCTATAGATTTTGGGACAAATGTCCCTTCTACCCCTCAGTGCTTTGGCTGATGGTTTGGCTGATGGTTTAAATGTTTTTAATTGTTTTAAACATTTGTTTTAATTGTTTTATTTCAATTGTTTTAAGTTTTATTAAAGTGGTTTTCAAAATAGTTACGAACGATTTTAACAATTTAGTCTACGATTTAAATTCCGCTCAAACGTTACGAGGTTTACAAAGATAGTAAAAGGGTATGATGATAAAAAAAAATATACGAGAAAAATAAGGGTACAGTATTAGGGTTGCTACAATTTATGGTATCAGAGCCTCCGGGTTTTAAAAACGGTTCTGTAGACTGCTCGACTGCACAACCACTACGCGGACATCCTTCCTCAACTGTAAGTATGTTTAAAAGTTTTATTTGATTTCGATTTCTTAGATTTATTTTCTTTTAACCTTTATAGGAGTTGTAGAAATATGGTGCGTCGAGGAAATGACCGAGATGATAGAGACGATACAATAGACTACTTTAACGACTTTATTGCCCAACAGTCCCAACACATGGAGTGACAGGCCCAACAAATGGAGAGACAGTCCCAGCAGCTGGGCACCCTAATAGAGCGTGAAGGTGCTAGAGCTCGGGAGACAGCGACTCCGGGTAATCGTGGGATGGAGAGATTCCAGAAGCTCTAACCCCCCGTGTTCAATGGGCAATCTACGGATCCCTCTTCAGCCGAGGAGTGGATTCGAACCATGGAGGACATGCTGGCCTACGCAAGCATTGATGACGGAGAGAATGTTGCGTTGGTGAGCTACCACTTAGCACTGGATGCCCGATTTTGGTGGGATTCCATCAAGGCAACCACCGACGTGACGATTATGAGTTGGGAGCATTTTAAAATGATATTCTATGATAAGTACTTCAGTCATACAGTGCGGGAGGCGAAGATGGTAGAGTTCATGCAGTTGCGGCAGGTTGGTTCGAATGCCGACTATGTGAGGAGGTTTGAGGCCCTGTCCCGATTCGCGTCGCGTCAGGTTAGCATTAATGAGGATAAGGTACACAGATTTGTGCAAGTGCTTGGTTAGGAAATTCGGAAAAGTCTTATAATATCAGGAGTGCAAAATGTGAACTACGATGAGATTGTGGCCAGGGCACTTGAGATTGAGGCTGTTGATCAGAGTTATGCAAAACCGAGAGAGCCAGCTAGAGGGTTCTTTCGGGAGATACAGCCACGACCTCAGAATAGGGGCTGGCAACCGAAGGGACAGCCACAACAACAACAGATGGGTGCAAAAAGGCCCTACGATGGTAAAGACGATCAAGGCAAGGGGAAGCAAGTCCAAGGGGCTACTCAGAAGCCTGTTTGTTCTAAGTGCCAGAAGGAACACTACGACGCTTGTCGATTGGGCACGAACAGTTGTTACAGATGTGGAGAGGTTGGCCATTTTGCTCAGAACTGTCCGAGAGCGGCTACCAATCAGAGGAGAGTGACCCCGAAAATATTTGCCTTTATTGAGCCTGGTGATGTTGACGATGAGGCTCAGCCCTCGGTGATAGCAGATACTATATTGATTATGGGCGTAGCTGTATTTTCTTTGGTAGACACGGGAGTTACACTTTCTTTTATCTCAACTGCTTGCATGACTAGATTGAGATTAGAGTCTGAGTTAGCAGAGGTCGAGTACAGAGTGATGCTGCCTTCAGGAGAGCATATGCAGTCAGATCGTATTCTCCAGGGCATTGTCATCTCAGTGGGGGATACTACCCTTTATGCTCGTTTGATAGTTATGAGCATAGAGCGGTACGATCTTATCTTAGGGATGGACTGACTTTCACAGCACTTCGCCACCATCGATTGTCGATCCGGGATTGTGACCTTTTGACCCCCGAGTAAAGTTGAGTTTATTTATCAGGCGATGAAAAGATTGAGTGGATCGCCTATTTCCTATTCCATGAAGGTCAACGAGCAGTTTAAAGGTGAGTGCTCTATTTATTTGGCCATAGTAGTTGATACTCAGTTGCTTAGTAGAGTAAAGTCGAGTGACATTCCTATAGTCAGAGAATTCTCTAAGATATTCCTTGACGTGACGATCTTCCCGGATTACCGCCGGACAGGGAGATCGAATTTATCATTGATGTATATCCGAGCTCCGCGCCAGTGTCTAAGAATCCATACAGATTGGCGCCTGCTGAATTGAGAGAGTTGAAAACTCAGCTTGAGGAGTTGCTGGATAAGGGTTTCATACGCCCAGTTTTTCACCCTGGGGTGCGCTCGTTCTATTTGTCAAGAAGAAGGACGGGACTCTCAGGATGTGCGTGGATTACAGAGAGCTGAATAAGATTGCAGTGAAGAATAAGTATCCACTGCCCCGGATAGATGATTTGTTTGATCAGCTGCAAGGTGCTCGAGTGTTTTCCAGGATTGACCTACGCTCGGGTTACTATCAGTTGAAGGTCCAGAAGGAAGATGTTCAGAAAACGGCGTTAACGAGGTACAGGCATTATGAGTTCCTTGTTATGTCTTTTGGACTTACTAATGCCCCTGCAGCGTTTATGGATTTGATGAACCGCGTCTTCAAGGATTATCTAGACAAGTTCGTTGTGGTTTTCATCGACGACATTTTGATTTATTCTAAGACGGAGGAGCATGAAGAGCAATTGTAGATTGTTCTAGGAATTTTGCAACGACACCAGCTATATCCGAAGTTCTCCAAATGTGAATTTTGGCTGGATAGGGTCAGTTTTCTTGGCCATATTATATCACAGGAAGGGGTTTCTGTGGATTCGAGCAAAATTCAGATGGTCAGAGATTGGCCACAGCCTAAGAACGTACGTGAGGTGCAAGGATTTCTCGGGTTGGCTGGATATTATCGGAAATTCATTGAAGGATTTTCGAAGATTGCAGTTCCTCTTTCACGCTTGACTCAGAAGAACGAGAAGTTTATATGGTCGGCTGCTTGTGACAACAGTTTTATGGAGATAAAGATTGACCGCAGCTCCAGTGTTGACATTGCCTGTTGAAGGCGATAAGTTCTGCATATATTGTGATGCATCTGGAGTTGGGCTTGGATGCGTACTTATGCAGGAAGGGAGGGTTATCGCGTATGCTTCTCGGCAGTTGAAGCCGTATGAGCAGAACTATCCTACGCATGACCTAGAATTAGTAGCCGTGGTCTTTGCATTGAAAATATGGAGGCAATACTTATATGGGCAGCAGTGCGAGATATTTTTCGACCACAAAAGTCAGAAGTATTTGTTTACGCAAAAGGAACTGAATATGCGGCAGAGAAGGTGGCTAGAGTTTGTCAAAGATTATGAATTTGAAATTAAGTACCATCCAGGAAAGGCAAACAAGGTCGTTGATGCTTTAAGCCGAATGCTTACTGCGAGTCAGCCTTCACTTGCAGCGATGTCGGTTACGTTGAGGTCTGGGATTGAGAAGTTTGATGTGGAGATTGTGGCAGAGTTGTCCAGTATGCTCACCAACATTTCTCTTAGGCCGACTATTCTGGATAGGATACGTGAAGCTCAGCAGAAAGATATAGAGTGTGAGGAGCTTCGATTGAGCATGACGTCCGGAGACTTGTTTGAATTTAACTTGTCAGATGATGGTATTCTAAAATTCAGGCATAGGTGGTACGCGCCTAACGATGAGGAGCTAAAGAAGGAGATATTGGCCGAGACACATTTTTCAGCATACTCTGTGCATCCAGGAAGCACTAAAATGTACAGAGACTTAAAGCAACACTTTTGGAGGCCGAACATAAAGAGAGAGGTCGCCAAGTACGTTGAAACCTGTTTAGTTTGTCAACAGGTAAAGGCAGAACACCAGAGGCCAGCCGAAACACTACAGCCACTGTCGATTCCGGAGTGGAAATGGGAGCAGATCTCCATGGATTTTATTGTGGGGCTCCCGAGGACGACAAAAGGGCGTGACGGCATCTGGGTGATATTGGATCGATTGACAAAGTCTGCTCACTTCTTATCTGTAAAGATGACGTCTTCGATGGATCAGCTCGCCGAGCTTTATGTGCAGGAGATTGTTAGGCTACATGGAGTGCTAGTTTCTATTGTCTCAGACAGAGATCTGAGATTCACTTCTAAGTTCTGGAAGAATCTGCACAAAGCTATGGGAACTCAACTAAATTTCAACACGGCATTTCATCCTCAAACTGATGGTCAGACGGAGAGAACGAATCAGATTCTAGAGGATATGCTCAGAGCTTGTGCGTTGGAATTTTAGGGATCGTGGAGCAGGTATTTGCCACTAATCAAGTTCTCTTATAACAACAGCTTCCAGGTTACCATCGGTATGGCTCCGTACGAAGGTTTGGATGGGCGAAAATGTAGATCTCCACTATATTGGGACGAGGTTGGTGAAGCCAGTATTGTTGGTCCCAAGATTCCACAGCAAACGGCAGAGAAGATTGCCGTTATCAGACAGCGTATTGAGATAGCTCAGAGTCGACAGAAGAGCTACGCTGACACAAGACGGAGGGAACTGGAATTTGAAGAAGGCGATAAGGTTTATTTGAAGGTTTCTCCGTTTAAAGGTGTAATGCGATTCGGAAGGAATGGCAAGATAAACCCTCGATATGTGGGGCCCTTCCCTATTTTGAAGAAGATCGGGAAGATGGCGTATCGATTACAGCTTCCAGCTTCAATGGAAGGCATCCACGATGTATTCCACATGTCTATGCTTCGAAAGTGTTTTGCGATCCATCGCATGTTGTGGAGGCAAGAGAGATCGAGGTACAACCTACTTTGACTTACGTGGAGAAGCCAGTGCGTATTTTAGAGTCTTCCATCAAAGTATTGCGCAACAAAGAAATTTCGCTAGTCAAAGTTTTATGGCGAAACCACGAGGTGGAAGAAGCTACTTGGGAGCAACAGCAGGATATGATGGCTAAGTATCCTGAATTGTTTGTATGATCAAATTTTGAGGACAAAATTTAAATAAGATGGATGGAATGTAGCACCCGGACTTACGAGATTTTTGTAATATATGTGAATAATGGTATTTTAGTAATTGTGTCGAATTAATTCGGTTTTGTGAAAAGAAAGCGTTAATACGATCCTTATAATTAATATGGATTTTAAGAAAATTTTGGGAATTTTAGGAGTTTAACGCTAATTTTACGAGAATTACGTTTATCGTAATATAAAGGATGTTGTAGTAAAAATAGTAAACGAGGTCCGATTTGGGAACAGACAGTTTTAATTGAACCCTAGTAATAAGTTGGAATAATTGGTGAAATAAAGAAATTTGGAGAAACCGAACCGTTAGCTAAATAACGAAACAAAGGACGAAACAAATAGAAAATCAAAGGAAGAGCAAAATGGTAAATTGTCAAGTAAAAGTTTAATAAAAAAATCACAAGTCTTCTTCTCCATCAACACTCCACGCCTTTTCTTCTTTGGGATTTCCTCCGCGACAATTTTCTCCTCCTCCCTTACGCGTTCTCCTCTGCCGACAACCGTTCTCCGCTCCGACGACTCTGATTCTTTGCAAATCCTTCCCCAAACCCGATTCTAGGTAAGGTTCTATGGTTTTGGAAAGTTTATTCGTAGTTTTCTGGTCGTTTAACGATTAGGGTTTCGTTAAAAACGTGGTTTAGGGCTAGAAATCGATAGGTTTGTCGTATTAGTCCGTATAATGGACGTATTGGTGATTATTGGACGTGTTTAGTCGATTCGTTGTGGAATGTTAAGGATTATCGATTTTCGAAGTTTTGGAAAAACTCGTTAATGGCGGTTTCGAGGTATCGAGCGTTAATTGTTGTTAAAATGCCTCGATTAGTTAAGTTAGAATTTTAGAAATTTCCTTAGTTAAGGATTTCGTAAATTTGGATGTTTAATGTTTAAACGCGTTTTAACGACGATTGTTGTGAAATTGCTTAGGTGAACAACGCTCGTGGACAGAGCTTGAAGTTCAACGCGCACGAGGTAAGTTCTCGGGACTTACTGTGGTCGATTGGCCTACACCATATGTCAAAAATCGTGTTGAGGATACGTTGGTGCTTAATTGTTTGTGTTGGTCATTGTTTTGTCTAATTATTTTGGTTGGGTAGTTTAGGTTCGGTTGCTTTATAGGTTGATTGCTGTGACGGTATTTGTAGTGTTTTGATAGTATTTGTAGCGTTTTGATGGTATGCTCTTTATGTATGTTTATATTGAACTGTTCATGCATCATGGTTTCAAAACGTCATGAAAATGAATTTACGCATAGATTTCATGAAAAGAACACGCATGTAAAGGCAAGTAAAGTATCACAGTAAACAACCATGCCATGGGGTTATCGGGGATGAGGTTGAGATCTGGCGTTCTGTGGTGAGCGAGTTTTCCTCCCTTCAGATGGTGTGGGCTGTCTATTCGCTTGACGTGCCCTATCTATCTGTCGATCGTTTTCGATAACCATAGACTGACACGTACTGATATATGAAATGACATGGACGGTTTTTATAGCATTGAGCATACATGATCATGCATAGGCATTTACGTAAAATTTACTGAGATTTTTATCTCATAGGTGTCTTTATGGTGTAGGTGACATTGAGCAAGGTGAGGACGGGATCCCTCCACCTGAGGAATGATGCAGTTGATGGAGGATGGCCCGTGGGAGTGTGCTGGGCAGTCGAGGCTCCTTTTGACCAGTGGGGAAGTAAATGTATGTAAGTATTTTGGGGATACGATAGATAGATCGTAGGAGAAATTGTATAGATTGAACATATTAGGATGTTTGAGATCTGATTAGTTAATAGGTTTATGTTTTGATGTTTTTAAACGTTTTGGAAACTATTTTATAAACCGCTTGGTGATTTTGAACAGGAGGAAATGTTAAGTTTTTAAACGGATCCACGCGGTTCGTTTTTACGAAATCGGGTTATGTTTTAAATGTGTTTTGAGTCGTTTATTTTTGGTGATTGGTGAAGTGTGAAATAGGTGAGGTTTGAGCGATTGTATGTTACGTGTTTATGGAGTAGTGTATGTTGAAGTTTTAGTGTAGGTTATGTGTATAAGTATGCAGAAAAAAGAGAGAAAGAAAGAGGGAAGAAAAAAAATGGTGAAGGAGGCAGGGAACCTGCCGATCTATCGCCGTCGATCGGCAGGATGATTGCCGCTCTCTGGAATTTTTCCAGAGAGCCTGGCGATCGATCGTTACTATGGGGGGCGATCGTTCGCCCCCCCATTTTTGTATGTTGGCGATCGATCGCCTGATATGGGCGATCGATCGCCCCTATAAATTTTGGGACAAATGTCCCTTCTGCCCCTCGGTGCTTTGGCCGATGGTTTAAATGTTTTTAATTTTTTTAAGCATTTGTTTTAATTGTTTTATTTCAATTGTTTTAAGTTTTATTAAAGTGGTTTTCAAAATAGTTACGAACGATTTTAACAATTTACTCTACGATTTAAATTCCGCTGAAACGTTACGAGGTTTACAAGGATAGTAAAATGGCATGATGATAAAAAAAATATACGGAAAAAATAAGGGTACATTATTAGGGTTGCTACAGTGATCTCGTAGAGGATGTGTATATGGTTCAACCTCAGGGATTCGTTGACTCCTCCTGACCAGATTATGTCTGTAAGCTATATCGCTCTCTGTACAGATTGAAACAATCTCCCCATGCCTGGTTTCTAAAACTTAGCATGGCTCTTCTAGATTGGGGCTTTATCAATTCAAAGGCCCATACATCCATGTTTATTTATTTTGCTTTTTCTGACATTACTGTGGTTTTGGTTTATGTTGATGATATCATTGTGATAGACTCATCATCTTCTAGAATATCGCAGTTAGTTGCTCATCTATCCAAACTTTTTGTTATCAAAGATCTTGGTAATTTATATTTTTTTCTTTGGGATTGAAGTTTACAGACACTCAACTGGTTTACATCTTAGCCAGACCAAATATATACGGGATTTGTTGGTAAAGAAAGGATTTCTTGACTTCAAGCCTCAGAACACTCAACTAGCTCTACCACCTCTCTTGATACATGACGACACATTACTACCCAATGCTACCGAGTATCGCAGTATCATCGGTGCCTTGCAATACTATACCACAAGACCGGATCTCTCCTTCGCTGTTAACAAGCTATGCCAGTTCATGCACTCCCCAACAGACATTCACATGCAAGAAATGAGTCCTCAGATATCTACGAGGTACAGCTCATCTGGGATTGTTCATTCAACAGAGTACAGATCATTCCTTATATTGTTACACAGATGCGGATTGGGCCTCCTGCCCCGATGATCGTCGGAGCACCCGCGCTCACTGGATATTCCTTGGGCATAACCTGGTTTTCTGGTCATCGGCTAAACAAAAGGTCATCTCCCAATCAAGTACAGAATCGGAATATTGAGCCCTTGCAAATGGAGCTGCCGAAGTGTTATGGATTCAGTCACTGCTCACCGAGCTACGCATTCCTACAGGTTTGCCTCCTCTGATTTACTGTGATAACATCAGCACACTTAGCCTCGTGTCAAATCCAGGTCTCCATGCTCGCACCAAGAATATCGAGATTGATCATCACTTTGTCCGAGAAAAAGTGATTCACGGTTCTCTGAAGCTTGCCTTTGCTTCCTCCACCGACCAACTTGCTGATTGCCTAACGAAATCACTCACTGCTTCCCAGTTTCACGAGCTTCTGTAGCGACCCTAAAACTGTACCCAATATCCGTACCATTTTTTTTTACCTAATATCTTTAATTAAACTCTAAGCGGAACCTAAACCGAAATCGAAACTAGAATCGAGATCGGAAACGAAATCCAGCTTTTAAAACAATTTAAGTAAATCTTCAAAAAAAACCTTTAGAATAATTAATTAAATCAATTAAAACTAAAATAAACAGAGGAAAACAAACGGGAGGGAAAAATCGGAATTCTACCGAAGACAGGAGGCAGCGCCTGATCGCTGGCAGCGATCGCGGCCTTCGCGCCTGATCTGTAACGACCCTAATACTGTACCCGTATTTCCCGTATAATTTTTCATTTTATACTTTTTACTTTTCTATGCTTTAAATAAAACTTAATGCGGAATCTAAACCGAAGTTGAAATCGGAATTAAAACTGAACTTTAAAAGCATTTAAAACAAAACCTTTAATAAATAATTAAAACTAAAACATTTAATAAAACTTAAATAAAACAATTAAAAGAAGGGAGGGCAGAATCGGAATTCTGCCCTCGTGAATGGAGCAGCGCTCGGTCGCTGCAGCATGCAGCGACTGAGCGCTGCATGCGCTGCAGTGTGCAGCGACCAGTCGCTGCACCACTGCAGCGACTGATCGCTGCATGCAGTGATCAACTGATCACTGCATGCAGCGATCCCTTACAGAAATCGATCGCTGCACACTGAGTGCAGCGATCCATGCCTTCTTTCTCTTTTTTTTTTTCCTTCTATTCATTCATTCTGCCTTTCCTTTTTCTTCACTATTGCTCTCTGGAATTCCAGAGAGCATACACTTAAAACACAAATCACAGGATCCGATTTCAGAGACTAACAATATATTCTTTTTACTAATTTTTCATCAATAACCTAATATACTTATACTTATAACTTATGCTCAATGCTCAATCGACTGGCAGCGGACTTTGCGAAATCCAACTGCGTGGATAGCTCTAAAAACCGAGCTATCCGTAACAACCTACAAACAACATTTCAAAACATTTTCATTTAACTTAACATTTAAACCAAAGCGTTTTACATACAATTACCAAACGTTATCTAACCCCTATCCAGATCCAAACAACCTAAATATGTTCTATACAGTTCATCATCAATCCAAATATCAAAATATCACGAAGAACCCCCAAAACCTTTACATACACCCACCACGGGTCAAAACGCGCCTCGACTGCTCAGCGCACTCCCACGGCCATCATCCATCAGCTGCTCCTACGTCAGGAGGAGGAATATCATCCTCACCTGGGTCAACGTAACCTAGAACGTCACCTACACCATACAGACACATATGAGATATGGAAATCTCAGTAAGCTACGTAAATGCAGATGCGTGCGTGCGTATGCCATTCAGAAAACATGCAGATTTCAGATTCATATACAGATACAGATTCATTACATCGCAGACAGATTGTTACCGAGATATCAGCCCTATAAATGGAAAGGATACATCCCGCGGTCGGACTACCACTTTCGATTTAGAGGGGGGGGGGTACATGCTCATAAACCCTACAGCCATGCCTGAGCCCCATCTCGCGTAACCAGATACAGATTACGTAGATTACTTACAGATGTTCATTTCTTTTCTTAAAACGCGTGCAGAAATTCGTTTTCATGACATTTGAAATACGTGATGCATGAACAGATATAGACAGAAAGTAAACAATCAACATATATACCATCAAGACCAAATAGAGTAACCTATAAGCAATTTAAACCTAACTACCCAACCGAAAGCGATTTAAAGCAAACAATTCCTTAGGGATCCTCGATACGACATCGAAGTACGGTGTAGACCGATTGGTCAAAGTAAGTCACGGAGACTTACCTCGAGCGCGCTGAATCTCGAGCTTCGTCCACGAGAGTCGCTACCTAAGGAAATTTCACCAATTGACGTTAATACGAGCTTAAACTCTTAAATGTCCGAAACTAATAAAAGCCTTAACTTAGCTAATCGAAGTTTTACATAACGACTTAATGCTCGAAAATCTTGAAATCCATATTACGAGTTATTCTCGAAAACTCGAAAACTTAACAATTTATAACTTTTTCGCAATTTGATTTCTCTTCGTCCAATAACGTCCAATACGTTCAATCTATACTTAATCACGGCTAACCTATTAATTACGAGCCCTAAATCGCGTTTCTCGTCGAAACCCTAACCCTAAATCGAACCGAGAACTCGAAATAAACGCTCAGAGATTGTAGGTACATACCGAGGATAGCGAGAGGATGAGAAACCGTGAAGAAATCGGAACGAACGGAGGTCGGACGGAGGTCGGAAATGGTGAAGGTCGCCGGCGGCCGAGAGAGAAGGAAGCTCTCTGTCGTGCGATCCAGAGAAGAAAAGAGAGAAATGAGGAGAAAAAGAGAGATTTGTGTTATTTATTAATTTTGGTTTGCAAATTACCATTTTGCCCTTCTTACTTAATTCTATTTGTTTCGTTCTTCGTTTCGTTAATCGTCCAACTATTCGGGATCACCAAATTTCCTAATTTCGCCAATAAGTCCAATTAGTTACCAGAGATTTATTAAAACTATCCGTTCGCAATTTGGACCTCATTTACTATTTTTACTAAAACGTCAATTATATAACGATAGAGGTAATTACTCGGAATATAGCGTTACTCTTCCGAAAATTCCCATAAATTCCTTAAAATTCTTATTATTCGTTATAATCGTAATGACGCTTTCTTTTCGTGAAACGGACCTGATTTGACATATTTACCAAAAATGTCATAATATAATAGAATAATAATAGAATAACAATAAAATATATTATATCCGAAATCCGTACAAGCCGGATATTACATGATCGCCGCTGAACCTCGCTACACTACTTCTTTCTCTACTACCTCTTTGTCTCTGTACTTATCAATTTCCAGAGAGCAACTTATCAATTTCCAGAGAGCAACACACTTTATCACAACTCTCTGAAATCGATGTCAACCTCACCTGTTTCATACAAATTTCTCGTCAATAACCACAATGAACTCGACCCAAAATATATCCTACACTCAACCAACTTACAGCGGACTTTGCGAAATCCAACTGCATGGGTACGTTTAAAACTAAACAAATCC
This sequence comes from Begonia masoniana, assembly GCA_022432975.1. Lineage (NCBI taxonomy): Eukaryota > Viridiplantae > Streptophyta > Magnoliopsida > Cucurbitales > Begoniaceae > Begonia > Begonia masoniana. The sequence goes on along the minus strand of CM039512.1, from coordinate 7,455,490 downwards.
TCCTGTTTTCAAACCATTTACAATTCAAATAAAACTTTATCAAATCAGTTTATAAACAGGTTTTAAAACGTTTAAAACCTCGAAAGTAAACCTATCCACTAACAGACCCAAATACCCTAATATGTCTATACGTCAGCCAGCCCAAAATATCCAAAACTCTCAAAATCTGTACATACTATCCCCACGGGTCAGGTAAGCCTCGACTGCGCCAGCACACCACCGCAGCCATCCTCTGTCAACTGAATCATGCCTCAGGTGGAGGGACATCGTCCTCACCTGGTACCTCGAAGTCTATGTCACCTACACCATACAATATACACTATGAGATAAAATCCCAGTAAGCTCTACGTAAATGCGATGCATGCTGTGCTATGAGTTCATTAAACCATGCTTTATTTCTTTTATCTTACTATGCAATGCACTATAGGTGTCACCGAGATCCTATACCTTCTAACCGGAGAGAGCTCATCCAGTGGGCGGACTACTCTTTCCAGCTAGAAGAGGGGGGTACACGCTTACAACTCGTACAGCCGTGCCTGAGCCCCACCTCGCGTGACCTGTAAACTGTATGCCCGAAGGCCTGTATGCCCGAAGGCTTGTATGCCCGAAGGCCTGTATGCCCGAAGGCCAATGCTATGCTTTACGTTATCTTTAAAACTCTGTGCGGAAGTTCATTTTCATGCTTTTCTTTAAAACAAGTGATGCGTGAACAGTTCTCTATCATAAAGTAAACAACCAATAACGTGTACCATCAAGACTGTAAAAACATAAACTATAAACTCTTAAGACCTAGCTACCCAAACCGAGCAAAACTAACTAAAGGCATCTCCAAAACTCCTCGAGACGACATTCGACGTACGGTGTAGGCCAATCGGCCAGAGAAGAATCACGAGAACTTACCTCGTGTCCAAAACAGCTCAAGCTCCGTCCACGAGCGATGTTTGTCTGAAGCAAAACACAATTTCGATTGTAAAACGAGTTTAAACTATCGATCGTCCAAATTTACAAAATCTTAACTAAGGAGACTTTCTAAAGTTCTAATCCAAATTCATTGGCTATTTATTCGAGCAATTCACGCTTGGCACCTCAAATTCCAATTTACGAGTTATTCCTAAAATCTCGAAAATCCCTATTTTTAACATTTTCACAATTTGGTTTAACTTCGTCCAATAACGTCAAATACGTGCAATATACACTTAATCACGGCTAACCTATTAATTACGAACCCTAATTCGCATTTTTAACGAAAACCTAAACAAAAACCCTAAACGTTAAATTCCGTAAAACTCAAAATAAACGTTCTAAAACTATAGAGACATACCTAGAACGTTGATTGGAGGATAAAACGTGAAGGAAACGAAATGAACGGAGTTCGGATTGGAGGAGAATCGCTGTCGGCAGAGGAGAAGGCCGAGAGGGTTTGCTCACTGGCGATCGTGATCCAGAGAAGAAGAAGAGAAATGAAATAGAAATAGATTTAGTTTAGTTTTTATAATATTGATTTGAAAATTACTAAAACTTAACACTTATTTCTATCTGTTTCGTCGTTCGGTTCGTAAATCGTCTAGCTATTCGGTTTCCTCAAATATCTTTATTTCACCAATAGGTCCAACTTAATATTCGGGATTTAACAAAACTATCCGTTTGCAATTTGGACCTCGTTTGCTATTTTTTACGAGAACGTCTTTTACATGACGAGAAATGCATTAACTCGGAATATAGCGTTTAATCTCCGAAAATTCCCATAATTTCCCTAAAATTCCTATTAATCGTTAGGATCGTAATGACGCTTTCTTTTTGTAAAACGAACCTGATTTGACATATTTACAAAAATGTCATCCAATAATATAATAATAATATAATATACAAGTCCGTACAACCGGGTATTACATTCTACCCTCCTTATTCAGAATTTTGTCCACAAAATTAAATCATACAAATAGATCAGGATATTTAGTCATCATATCCTGCTGTCGTTCCCACGTAGCTTCTTCCACCTCGTGATTCCGCTATAGAACCTTAACTAGCGGAATTTCCTTGTTGCGCAAAATCTTGATGGAAGTCTCCAAAATACGTACCGGTCCCACCTCATAGCTCAAGGTAGGCTGTACCTCAATCTCTGTAGCCTCCACGATATGCGACGGTTCGCGCAAGCACTTCCGAAGCATAGATACATGAAATACGTCGTGGATACCCTCCATAGAAGCCGGAAGCTGCAGCCTATACGCCAACTTCCCGATCCTCTTCAGAATAGGAAAGGGTCCCACATAACGAGGGTTTAGCTTACCCCTCCTTCCAAATCTCGCAATGCCTTTGAACAGAGAAACTTTGAGGTAGACCTCATCTCCTTCCTCGAACTCCAGCTCTCTCCGTCTGGTGTCAGCATAGCTCTTCTGCCTACTCTGTGCTACCTCTATACGCTGTCGAATGATGGCAATCTTCTCTGCCGTCTGCTGTAGGATCTCAGGACCAATGATGCTGGCCTCGCCAACCTCGTCCCAATACAACAGAGATCTACACTTCCGACCATACAACGCTTCATACGGAGCCATGTCAATAGTAGCCTGGAAGCTGTTATTATAAGAGAACTCGATCAGTGGCAAATACCTGCTCCACGATCCCTGAAACTCCAGCACACATGCTCTGAGCATATCCTCCAGAATCTGATTCGTCCTCTCTGTCTGTCCGTCAGTCTGAGGATGAAACGCGGTGCTGAAATTAAGCTGAGTCCCCATAGCTTTGTGCAGACTCTTCCAGAACTTCGAGGTAAATCTCGGATCTCTGTCTGAGACAATAGAAACTGGCACGCCATGCAGTCTGACAATCTCCTGCACATAAAGCTCGGCAAGCTGATCCATAGACGATGCCATCCTCACAGATAAGAAGTGGGCCGACTTTGTCAATCGGTCCACAATAACCCAAATGCCGTCATGGCCTCTCGTAGTCCTCAGGAGTCCCACAATGAAATCCATGGAGATCTGCTCCCACTTCTACTCCGGAATCGGCAGTGGCAATAACGTTCCGGTCGGTCTCTGGTGCTCTGCCTTTACCCGCTGACATACTAGGCAGGTCTCAACATACTTGGCAACCTCCCTCTTCATGTTCGGCCACCAGAAGTGTTGTTTCAAATCCCGGTACATCTTGGTACTTCCCGGGTGCACAGAATATGCCGAAGAATGTGCCTCGGTCAATATCTCCTTCTTCAGGTCCTCGTCGCTAGGCACGTACCACCTATGCCTGAACTTCAGAATACCATCATCCGATAAATGGAAATCTGACGAGTCTCCCAATGTCATGCTCGATCGAAGCTCCATACACTCCGTATCACTCTGTTGAGCCTCGCGTATACGATCAAGAATAACCGGCCTGAGAGAAATGTTGGCAAGCATACTGGACAACTCTGCCACTATCTCCACATCGAATCTCTCAATCTCAGACCGCAGCGTAACTGACATCGCTGCAAGTGAAGGCTGACTCGCAGAAGGCACTCTACTCAAGGCATCAGCAACCTTGTTCGCCTTTCCTGGATGGTACTTGATATCAAAATCGTAATCTTTGACAAACTCAAGCCATCGTCTCTGTCGCATATTCAGCTCCTTCTGCGTAAATAAGTACTTCAAGCTCTTGTGGTCAGAAAATACCTCGCACTGCTGCCCATATAAATAATGCCTCCATATCTTCAGTGCGAAGACCACTGCTGCTAACTCAAGGTCGTGCGTAGGGTAATTCTGCTCATACGGCTTCAGCTGCCGAGAAGCATAAGAAATAACTCTCCCCTCCTGCATCAATACACAACCGAGTCCCACTCCCGATGCATCGCAATAAATACTGAATCTGACACCTTCAACAGGTAGCGCCAGTACTGGAGTGGTATTCAACCTCTGCTTTAGCTCCATAAAACTATCATCACAAGCAGATGACCAAATAAATCTCTCGTTCTTCTGAGTCAATCGAGAGAGAAGAAGTGCGATCTTCGAGAATCCCTCTATAAACTTCCGATAATAACCGGCCAATCCGAGAAATCCACGCACCTCACGTACGTTCTTCGGCTGTGGCCAATCTCTGACCACCTGAATCTTGCTCGGATCCACAGAAACTCCGTCCTGTGATATAATATGACCAAGGAAGCTCACTCTGTCAAGCCAGAACTCGCACTTCGAAAACTTTGGATACAGCTGATGCTGACATAGGGTCCTCAGAACAATCCTCAGATGCTCCTCGTGTTCTTCCTTCGTCTTAGAGTAGATCAATATGTCGTCGATGAAAACCACCACGAACTTGTCCAGATACTCCTTGAAGACACGGTTCATCAAGTCCATAAACACTGCAGGGGCATTAGTAAGTCCAAAAGACATGACAAGGAACTCATAATGCCCATACCTCGTTCGGAATGCCGTCTTCGGTATATCATCTATCCGGACCTTCAGCTGATTGTAACCCGAGCGTAGATCAATCCTGGAAAATACTCGGGCACCCTGTAGCTGATCAAATAAGTCGTCAATACGAGGCAGTGGATACTTATTCTTCACTGTGAGCTTATTCAGCTCCATGTAATCAATACACATCCTGAGGGTCCCGTCTTTCTTCTTGACAAATAGAACGGGCGCACCCCAAGGTGAAACACTGGGTTGAATAAACCCCTTCTCTAACAGCTCATCCAGCTGAGTCCTCAACTCTCTCAACTCGGCTGGTGCCATTCGATATGGGTTCTTAAACCTCGGTGCGGAGTTAGGATACACATCAATAGTGAACTCAATCTCCCGGTCCGGCGGTAATCCGGGAAGATCATCAAGGAAAATACCAGAGAACTCTCTGACAATAGGAATGTCGCTCGGCATCAATCCGCTGAGCAACTGACAATCAAAGACAGAGGCCAAATAAATAGAGCACGCACCTTTAAACTGCTCGTTGACCATCATGGAATAAGAGATAGGCGAGCTACTCAATCTGCTCATCGCCTGATAAGAAAACTCAGCTTTACCCGGAGGTCGAAAGGTGACAATCCCGGATCGACAGTCGATGGTGGCGAAATGCTGTGACAGCCAGTCCATCCCCAAAATAAGGTCATAATGCTCTATGCCCATAACAATGAGGCGAGCATAGAGAGTACGCTCCCCAATCGAGATAATACTGCCCTGGACTACACGTCCTGACTGCATACGCTCTCCTGAAGGTAGCATCACGCTATACTCGCATTCTGCTAACTCAGGCGCAAGCCTTAATCTCGACACACAAGCGGTGGAAACAAAAGAATGTGTAGCCCCCGTGTCTAATAAAGAAAATACAGGAACGCCAGTAACCAAGATAGTACCTGCAATCACGGCAGGCTGAGCCTCATCATCAACGTCGCCAGGCTCAATAAAAGCGAAGATCCTGGGCATAACCTTCCTCTGATCACTGCCTGGCTGATCTCGGCCGGGCTTCGGGCAATCTCTAGCGAAATGGCCAGGGTCCCCACATCGATAACACACACCCGTGCCCAATCTACACTGGCCACTGTGCTCTCTCAGACACTTAGGGCAAACAGTTACCTGAGAAGCACCCTGTACTTGTTTACCCTTACCCCGGTCATTACCTCCCTCAAGAGGTCTCTTCACACCCCTCTGCTGCTGCTGGGGCTGTGCTCTCGGCTGCCAACCTCGGTTCAGAGACTGAGGTCGAATCTCACGGAAGAAGCCCTTAGATGGCTCCCTCGGTCTAGTAGAACTCTGCTCAACAGCCTCAATGTCGAGGGCTCTGGCCACTAGCTCGTCATAGGATACACCACGTACCCCTGATATCGTAAGGCGCATCCGGAACTCCTGGCTAAGTCCCTGTAAAAACCGACGCACCTTATCCTCGTTGACGCTGACTTGTCGTGGTGCAAATCGAGACAGCGCCTCAAATCTCCTAACGTACTCGGCAATAGAAGCAGTCTGCCGCAACTGCATAAACTCAACCATCTTCGCCTCTCGTACGGTATGGCTGAAATACTTGTCGTAGAATAACTCTCTGAACCTCTCCCAGCCCATAACAGTCACATCGGTGGTCGTCTTCACAGTGTCCCACCAGAATCGGGCATCTAAAGCCAAATGATAGGTCACCAGTGTAACCTTCTCTCTGTCCTCTATGCTAGCATACGCCAGCATGTCCTTCATAGTGCAAACCCACTCCTCGGCTGAAGAGGGATCCGTAGACTGTCCGTTAAAGATAGGGGGCTGGAGCTTCTGAAATCTCTCCATCCCACGGCTACCCAATATAGCTGTATCCCGAGCTCTAGTGCCCTCTCGGTCAATCAAAGTACCCAGCTGTTGAGACTGCCTCTCCATCTGCTGCGCCTGTCTCTCCATATGCTGAGACTGCTGGGCAATAAAGTCCTTAAGAGTATCGATTGTATCATCTCTGTCGTCTCGGTCATTTCGTGGACGCACCATAATTATAAAACTCCTATATAAAAATTAAACAAATATTCTAAGAAACTAGAAAACAAATAAAGCTATAAACGTACTTACAGTTGATAAAGAATGTCCGCGTAGTGGCTGTGCAGTCGAGCAGTCTACAGAACCGATTTTAAAACCCGGGGGCTCTGATACCATAATTGTAGCGACCCTAAAACTGTACCCAATATCCGTACCATATATATATATTTTTTTACCTAATATCTTTAATTAAACTCTAAGCGGAACCTAAACCGAAATCGAAACTAGAATCGAGATCGGAAACGAAATCCAGCTTTTAAAACAATTTAAGTAAATCTTCAAAACAAACCTTTAGAATAATTAATTAAATCAATTAAAACTAAAATAAACAGAGGAAAACAAACGGGAGGGCAAAATCAGAATTCTGCCGAAGACAGGAGGTAGCGCCTGATCGCTGCACCAGCGATCGAGTGCAGCGCCCGATCGCTGGCAGCGATTGCGCGAGCAGCGCCCGATCGCTGGCAGCGATCGCGGCCTTCGCGCCTGATCGCCGCTGAACCTCGCTACACTACTTCTTTCTCTACTACCTCTTTGTCTCTGTACTTATCAATTTCCAGAGAGCAACTTATCAATTTCCAGAGAGCAACACACTTTATCACAACTCTCTGAAATCGATTTCAACCTCACCTGTTTCATACAAATTTCTCGTCAATAACCACAATGAACTCGACCCAAAATATATCCTACACTCAACCAACTTACAGCGGACTTTGCGAAATCCAACTGCATGGGTACGTTTAAAACTAAACAAATCCTCCTGTTTTCAAACCATTTACAATTTAAATAAAACTTTATCAAATCAGTTTATAAACAGGTTTTAAAACGTTTAAAACCTCGAAAGTAAACCTATCCACTAACAGACCCAAATACCCTAATATGTCTATACGTCAGCCAGCCCAAAATATCCAAAACTCTCAAAATCTGTACATACTATCCCCACGGGTCAGGTAAGCCTCGACTGCGCCAGCACACCACCGCAGCCATCCTCTGTCAACTGAATCATGCCTCAGGTGGAGGGACATCGTCCTCACCTGGTACCTCGAAGTCTATGTCACCTACACCATACAATATACACTATGAGATAAAATACCAGTAAGCTCTACGTAAATGCGATGCATGCTGTGCTATGAGTTCATTAAACCATGCTTTATTTCTTTTATCTTACTATGCAATGCACTATAGGTGTCACCGAGATCCTATACCTTCTAACCGGAGAGAGCTCATCCAGCGGGCGGACTACTCTTTCCAGGTAGAAGAGGGGGGTACACGCTTACAACTCGTACAGCCGTGCCTGAGCCCCACCTCGCGTGACCTGTAAACTGTATGCCCGAAGGCCTGTATGCCCGAAGGCCAATGCTATGCTTTACGTTATCTTTAAAACTCTGTGAGGAAGTTCATTTTCATGCTTTTCTTTAAAACAAGTGATGCGTGAACAGTTCTCTATCATAAAGTAAACAAGCAATAACGTGTACCATCAAGACTGTAAAAACATAAACTATAAACTCTTAAGACCTAGCTACCCAAACCGAGCAAAACTAACTAAAGGCATCTCCAAAACTCCTCGAGACGACATTCGACGTACGGTGTAGGCCAATCAGCCAGAGAAGAATCACGAGAACTTACCTCGTGTCCAAAGCAGCTCAAGCTCCGTCCACGAGCGTTGTTTGTCTGAAGCAAAACACAATTTCGATTGTAAAACGAGTTTAAACTATCGATCGTCCAAATTTACAAAATCTTAACTAAGGAGACTTTCTAAAGTTCTAATCCAAATTCATTGGCTATTTATTCGAGCAATTCACGCTTGGCACCTCAAATTCCAATTTACGAGTTATTCCTAAAATCTCGACAATCCCTATTTTTAACATTTTCACAATTTGGTTTAACTTCGTCCAATAACGTCAAATACGTGCAATATACACTTAATCACGGCTAACCTATTAATTACGAACCCTAATTCGCATTTTTAACGAAAACCTAAACAAAAACCCTAAACGTTAAACTCCGTAAAACTCAAAATAAACGTTCTAAAACTATAGAGACATACCTAGAACATTGATTGGAGGATAAAACGTGAAGGAAACGAAACGAACAGAGGTCGGATTGGAGGAGAATCGCTGTCGGCAGAGGAGAAGGCCGAGAGTGTTTGCTCACTGGCGATCGTGATCCAGAGAAGAAGAAGAGAAATGAAATAGAAATAGATTTAGGTTAGTTTTTATAATATTGATTTGAAAATTACTAAAATGCCCTTAACACTTATTTCTATTTGTTTCGTCGTTCGGTTCGTAAATCGTCTAGCTATTCGGTTTCCTCAAATCTATTTATTTCACCAATAGGTCCAACTTAATATTCGGGATTTAACAAAACTATCCGTTCGCAATTTGGACCTCGTTTGCTATTTTTTACGAGAACGTCTTTTACATTACGAGAAATGCATTAACTCGGAATATAGCGTTTAATCTCCGAAAATTCCCATAATTTCCCTAAAATTCCTATTAATCGTTAGGATCGTAATGACGCTTTCTTTTTGTAAAACGGACCTGATTTGACATATTTACAAAAATGTCATCCAATAATATAATAATAATATAATATACAAGTCCGTACAACCGGGTATTACAGCTTCGAACCAAACTCACGGTTCTTCCTCGACCCATGCATTTGAGGGGGGATGTCGAACCATACAAGTGAACCGGGAACTGGGTTCACTAAATATAAGTTTATTTTCTGTTAGAAGTAGATCTTCTCTCTCTTTGTTAAGATTTTATCGTTGGTAATTTTAGCTTATAAATAGCGATTGTAATGGTTTACAAAAATATAGAAGAAATAGTTTTCTCTTCCTCCTTTATATTCTGACAACTTTAATCCAATAATTTAAACTTTTATTATTATTATTATTATTAGTAAATTTTAAGCCATGGGACAAATTTAAATCAATTAGGTGAAAAGTGAATAAACTCTTATACTTTTAATTAGATAAATAACTACTTTCATGCACTTAGTGACATTAGCAATTAAGTTTTTATCGTTAGAGATATTGTTAAATAAATTATATTTTTTCTTGTGATTTTTTATGTTTGACAATTTTTCGATATAAATCTACTTCTAAAGTTTGGTATCATCACCTAGATTGCCTGCGTTGACTTTTTCAAAATGTTACTCTTGAATATCACTAAAATTTCCAAAATAGGTTTACAATGAGTTGTTTCTTATGTAATTCACCCGGCAGAGAATATCACATGATGATAACTTGATTTCACGGTTTGATTTATTTTCATTTCTTACCCTGTTCTTTCCTTCTTTTGTTATTTTTATTTCTTCTTTTCCTAATCGATTCAAAAGGGTTTATATTTCTCTTGTTCCACTAAGTTAATTTGGAAGATTCACTTTCTTCTAGGTTCTGTTTCTGTAGCTTTTATCGATTTCATTTTAGTTTTGAAGAATTTCAGTAGGCACAATCAAAATTATATGTGGTTTTTGTTAGTAGATAATATTTTGATGTGAAAAACTTGTAATGAAGAAACTCAAAATGCTTCTTTAACACCATGTCTTTGATTTAGGCAAAGGGAAACTATTACGAAAGAACAGTTTATTCATTTTTCTACACTTGTTGAATACAGAATTTCTTCGTTATGAAGAGGAAGAATGTGTTCAGTTATGAAAACTAACATAATAACGAAATAGCAAATTATTACACATAAGCAGAAAATAAATGAATTTATTCTCCTAATACTTCCCTTTAAGATGGAGAGCGAATATTAAGAACTCCCATCTTGCCAAGTAAAGAGTTGAAAATTTTGAGATGAAGAGCTTTTGTAAAAATGTCGGCAAGCTGATGTTGAGAAGATACATGCAACATCTTAATGCAACCGGATTGAACTTGTTGACGTACAACATGACAGTCAATTTCAATGCGTTTTCATGGAAAACCGATTTTTAGCAATATGAATGACCGTTGTGTTGTCGCAGAAAAGAATAGTAGGATTATTTCTTATGATGCCCAAGTCATTTAACAGCGAATGTAACCAAATAATTTTGCAAGTTATATTTGCCATAGCTTGGTATTCAACCTTAGTAGACGAGCGCGATACAGTTGGCTGCTTTTCTGTTTCTAGGAGATTAAAGCGTCTCCCAAAAATATACAAAAATTCGACACTGATCATCATGATTCAGAGCAGGCTGCCCAATCTGAATCGGTGAATGCACAAAGTTGAGTAGTATTATTTGAAGGATAGAACAAGCCTTGACTAATGGAAGACTTAAAGATATCATAATATTTTGTATGCAGCATGAAGATGCATGACCTGAGGAGATGCCAAGAATTGGCTCACAACATTTACTACATAGGGGGTATCTGGTATTGTGATGGACATATAACAAGTGCCCAATAAACTTGCGAAAAGAGGAAGACTCTTGAACTAATCCCCCAGTTGTAGATGAAAATTTTAATGATGGATCCATAGGACTAGATGTAGGTTTGCAAGCTAGAAAACCAATGTCGGATAATAATTCTAAAGTACATTGTTGCTGATTCAGAGTAATACCTTTGCTGTTTCTAGCAACTGCCAAACCAAGAAAGTAGTGCAAATTACCTAAATCTTTGAGCTTAAATTTGCTATCAAGGTAGTTTTGAAAACATCTGCATCATGTTTTGAATTTGCAGCCAAGATAATATCATCAACTTAAACTAATAGGAGAATAAAGGAAGTAGAAGATTTGCAAATGAATAATAAACTATCTGATGCAGATTGTTGGAACCCATCAACAATTAAGAATGATGAAAATTTTGAGAACCATTGGTGAGACGCCTGTTTTAGTCCATATAGAGATTTTTGCAAAAGTCAGACTTTATTCTTAAGTTCCCACTTTCTATCATATCCTGGAGGTAAAACCATATAAACTTTCTCCTTTAAATCTCCATGTAAAAAGGTATTGTTAACATCTAGTTGGTGTGAAAACCGTCCTTGACTAGCTGTTAAAGCAACGACTAATTTAACAGAAACTAGTTTGGCCACGAGAGAATAAGTGTCAAAGTAATCGATACCTTCTTGTTGAATGTACCATTTGGCTACAAGATGAGCCTTATACCTTTCAATCATACCATCAACATGTCTCTTAATTTTGAACACTCACTTGCAGCCTATGACATATTTTCCAAGAGGTAAATCCGTTAAGGTCCAGTCCAAGTCAAGTTCTTTACTAGAGCTTGTAATTCAATATTCATATCTTCTTGCCATTCTGGAAGAGCATTAGCTTGGAGAAAAGTTTTTGGTTCATCAACGGAGGAAACATCCAAACAATAGAATTTAGAAGAAGAAAGACGATGATAAGATAGAAAATCGCTTAGAGGGTATTTGCAATTAGATGAAGGTTCTAAATTGGAAAGAATTAAAGAACAATGAAAATCCTTTAGATAAAAAGGGATTTAACTATCCTTGAAGACTGTTTAGTTTGAAGAGGTTTAATAGATGAACCAGATTGATTGGGACTCAGATTTTGAAAAGGATTTTGTAGATTGCAATATGATGTTTTGAGAAAGGAAAAAATATTTTTTTGAAATATCACATTTCGAGAGATACTGATTTTATTGGATGCCAAATTAAGTATTTTGTATCCTTTGTATCCATTGAGATAACCTAGAAACATGGAAGCTCTCACTCTAGGAGAAAATTTGTGACAACCACTATTAAGAGTAGAGGTAAAGCATAGGCATCCAAAATATAGAAGATGGTCATAAGATGATGTTTCGTTGAAAAGTCTTTCAAAAGGATTTTGGTTGTCTAATAAGGAAGAAGGAACTCGATTAATAAGTATACAGCAGTAAGAATGCATTCCCCAAAGTATTGTAAAGGGATGTTCGAGTGAAAAAAAGGGAACGAGCAATATTTAAAATATTCTGTGTTTATGCTCTACAACCGAGTTTTGTCGAGGCGTTTTAACGCAAGAGTGTTGATGAATAATTCCTTAAAAATTGGACAAAGAAAATTCAGAGCCATTGTCAATTCTGATGCATTTTACTTGAATTAAACTATGTTTCTACCATCTGTATGAAATTGGGAACGAGAGTGGAGACTTCAGATTTTGATTTCATAAAAAAAAAAAAACCCAAGTTACTCTAATGAAATCATCAACAATAGCGAGAAAGTACTTTGAGCCATCGTGAGCTTATGTATGGTCCATACATCGCAATAAATAAGATTGATGTAGCACCCGACAATTATCGACTGGAATTGACGTTTGTAGCGTACGTTTTATGGAATTAAGGGGGCGATATGGCTAATTGCTTGAGTATATTAATAGAGAGGAATGAGAATCAATGGTTAAGTTAAAGTTTGGTTAGTTAAGGGCATATGTGTAATTTGTGAAATATATATTATAAATGAGGGTTTAGCTAAGGGTTTAGCCAAGGGTTTAGCCGCCACACTTTTCACTTTCCATTTCGGTTCTCAGCTCAGCAGAGCGCTCTAAGAGATTCTCCCTCCAATTTCTCCTCCGATTTCTCCAGCCTAGATGAGTTTTCTTCGTTTACCTTGTGTTTCAGTGGCGAGATAACAGAGGGTGTACAATGTGTGTGCTTTGGGAATGCCGTGAATGAGAATAGGTTCGGGTTTTGGTGAAAAATTGGGAATCCACGATTATCAGAGTTCCAAACTATTGCTTTAGATTTCTGGTTGATTTAGGATTAAGTTTAGTGAAGATTTGATTAATGTTCTGTTTATGGCTTTAGGTGAGCAAACTTCTGAGGTAGCTTACAACTGAGCATTGTCCAGTAGACCAGATAAGTAGAGTATGTGTGTGTCTTCGGGCCTACATCACAAAATAGTAGGGTTTATGTGTGTTTATGAATGTTTTTCAGTATGTCATGCATCATGTTTTATTGAATGAGAACGAAAATGAATTTACATGTAAAGGCATGGTGAGACATGGACGGATTGTATCAGATCAGCTATTAAGGGAACTAATCCGCCCCTTAATCTAGTAGAGGATTTATACTTTGGGAAAACTGATCCACTTCCCATCGAACGAGGGATCAGATCAGTTGTTAAGGGAACTAATCTGCCCCTTAATTTAGTAGAGGATATTTATACTTTGGAAAAATTGATCAACTTCCCATCGGACGAGGGATCAACAGACAATGAATACGAATACAACTGAGAGGAGAAAGTAGAAATCCCATGAATAGGATTTTAATTCAGTATTGCATTTCGTTTTGCTCTGCTTGCTTAGCATTAGGCTAATAGATGAGTTTTGTGATGTAGGTGCTGAGGTAACTACTAGAGAATTCTCTGAATTTACTGAAGACTAGGTGTAGTTGATGGAGCACACCTATGCCTCGAATTGGCAATCTGATGGGGCAGTTTAACTAATGTTAGTAGGAGTGAAAGTTTAGTTGACAATGGTTTAGTTTAAGTATGCTGAGAATGTTAATGACAGTTGTAGTTTTAATGTTTCTGACACATTTTGAGGTTCTTCTGATAATGTTACTCTGTCGGTTTTTAACTGTGGTTCTTTTTGAATTTTGAGTATTTCATAGATCCAAGTTGTTTGAACATTTACAGAAAAATTTATAAGTTCTGTTAGTAGTCAGAGTTGTCTGTGTGTTTAGAGTGCAAATGGTTAAGTAGATGTGGTCAATCAGAGGATGATGGTATCGTCGGTAGATATGGCCAATCGGTAGATGTGGCCAATCGGTAGATTTCCTTTGTTTCTGCTTCTACCGAAGAGTGTTACTGTTTAGCGGTAGACGTCCTTTGTTTCTGCTTCTACCGATGAGTGTTACTGTTTAGCGGTAGATGTGAGAAGTCGACGTGTCGTTCGGCTGATGTGAGCGGTGGATGTGAGAAGTCGACGTGTCGTCGGCTGACGTGAGCGGTGGATGTTCGATAACGGTAGATGTCGTTTGTCTCTACTTCTACCGCTGGTACTGTTTAGCGGTAGATGGCGTTTGTCTTTGTTTCTACCTCCGAGACTATTCTGTCTCTATTTCTACCGCCGGAACTATTCAACGGTAGATGTGTTCTGTTTTCCTTTTGCTTTCTTTCAACCAATGGTCGCTATATTTTAATTATTTAATAAATGTTGTTTTATGCAAATGGTTTTCCACTGCAAGTCTTAACGTTTTAAGGGTCAAATTTTGATCATCGAATAAAATTTTAAAATTTTCTCAAAATGTCACAGTTCGGTTTAGCATTATGAGTAACGAACCGGGTTCATAAATTCGGGGCGTCACAGTATGGTATCAGAGACATTTTGTTAAACCGTTCAAAAGATTACTCATCAGTACCGATCGTCGCATGGGAGCACTCCAACAACTGTAAGTGTTTATGTTAACCTTAGTTATTAGATATTTATGAGAGTAATTAACCTTGTACAGGGATATAGGAAAATGCCTAGACGACTAGGAAGACCAAGAGTATCGAGTATAGGGCCAGAATTGAGAAGTGGGGAGGGTCTGAGTGTGATCAGATAGTTAACAGAATTAGTGCGCCTACGGTCTGAGCAGATAAGTACACTGTTGAACCGAGAAATGCAAAGGGAGAAAAAGGTCAGTGAGGGCCAGGGCAGACAGGGAAGGGAGAAGAAAGTACAAAATACCGAGAAGTTTCCTCAGTGTCCGAGATGTTTGAGAAATCACCCGTGCGAGTGCAGAATTAGTTCGAGAAAGCGTTTCAACTGTGATGAAGTTGGACACAAGTTCAAAGGTTGCTCGAAGCCCAGAGTTATTCGGTGTTATAACTGCAATGATGTGGACCATGTTAACAGGGATTGCCCAACTCTAAAAAAGGGTGCTGCTAAAGTGAAACCGAGGATATCCACTATGATTGAGTCGAGTGTCGATGACCAGCCAGCCGAGGCGTCAAGTACGGTGCTGATTAATTCAGAGTTTGCTTAAAGTTGGTTAAAGTGAAGTCAGTATTTGGGAAGACTGTCGAGTGTTATGATGAATAGCTTAGAATGGTTTAAATTAGAGACCCCTGGTAGTACTAAGGAGTGATCGAAATTTAGTAGAACAATTAGAAATGAGTGGTTGTAAGACAAGTTAAGGAAAAAGAAGTGTTAAAATATGTCTTATGACATAGTAAAAGAATTTAAAGAGGATGAAGTAGCTATCTTATGATCTACTCCTATTGAAGCGACAATTAAGTCCTATTTAGACGAAATAGCTAGTATTTAAGATCCAAATTAGCCGAGTGTTTCATTATTCATGGGGTTGAAAATGGAAGATGGATGACTAGAATACATATCTTATATTTGGAATGTAGGATGGGATGTTCATTACCGAGGAAGCATTACTAGGAATTTAGAATTTAGGACAAACAAAAGTGACACTCTAGATTGTCAACCTACAATCGGTAAGTTCTAAGTTAAGAGAAAATAATAATATAAACCTGAATATTTTAAACCCATGAGAGTTGATAGTCCCGAGGTGAGAAATTACATTCAAGAATCTAATTGAGGTTAATGGTTGGGAAGATATGAATAATAACAAATTTTGAGGATGTAATTTATCACTAAGAAGTTGGGGACTTATGTCTTAGTTTATGGATAGGTGTACGTTTTTAGGTAGTGAAATGTGTAACGACCCTAATACTGTACCCGTATTTCCCGTAATATATTTTTTTTTTTATCCCAATATCTTTAATTAAACTCTAGGCGGAACTAAACCGAAATCGAAATCGGAATCGAAATCGGAATTAAAATCGGAACTCAAAATCATTTAAAACCATTATAAAACCATTTAATAAAAACTTAAAACTTTAATAAAAATTATTAAAACTTATTCAGAAAGTTGGGAGGGCAAAATGGTCCGCCTGACAAAATGAGGGCGGCGATCGATCTCTGCAACTGCAGAGATCGATCGCTGTATTAAGCCAGCGATCGATCTCTGCAGCTGCAGAGATCGATCGCTGCAGCTGCTTGCAAGCAGCAGAGATCGATCTCTGCTGCAGCAGAGATCGATCGCTGCTTGCAAGGGCGGCGATCGATCTCTGCTCTGCAGCAGAGATCGATCGCTGCCTACAAATGCAGCGATCTCTACTTCACTTCAACACTACTCCTTCAACACTTCATCAATTTCGCCTCTCTGGAACGTGATTCCAGAGAGCAACTTCACCACTTCTATAACCCTAAACACTTCAACATTTATCCGATTTTTATGAACCTAACTCAATCAAAATATATTCTAAATTCCGCCAATTCACAGCGGACTTTGCGAAATCCAACTGCGTGGATATATCTAAAACTCGGACTAATCCGTAACAACCTAAAACATTTCAAAACATTTTCATAACGTTTAAATACAGTTAAATCAAAACATATCTATATAACGTTAAATACAATTAAACCCAAACAGTTCCAGAATTTCAAAACGATAAACATCCTATACATATTCTATCAATTATACCCAAAATACCCCCAACAAGACCCTCAAAATCTATACATACTCCCCACGGGTCGGTGAAGCCTCGACTGCGCCAGCACACCACCGCAGCCACCCTCGATCAACTGGACTCATGCCTCAGGTGGAGGGACATCGTCCTCACCTGGTACCTCGATGTCTAAGTCACCTACACCATACATAACACACTATGAGATAAAAATCTCAGTAAGCTCTAGTAAATGCAACTACATGCTATGCTATGCGTGTGAGTTCAGAAATCATGCAGCATTTTCTTTACTTATTCATTAGGGATCACCGAGATCTAATCCTCCTAACTAGAGAGAGCACATCCAGCGGGCGGACTACTCTTTCCAGTTAGAAGAGGGGGGTACACGCTTACAACACGTACAGCCGTGCCTGAGCCCCACCTCGCATAACCATCGTATGAGTGCATAATAAATGTGGTACTGTGACCAGCCCGTAGTCGGCCTCCACAGTAGGTCTCGCCCCTCTCCAGGCCACATTGTGAGTACATAATAGATGTGGTACTGTGACCAGCCCGTAATCGGCCTCCACAGTAGGTCCTGCCCCTCTCCAGGCCACATCGCCAAGTTAAAAACATCGTGCGGAAATTCATTTTCATGATTTTCTTTTAAAACACGTGATGCATGAACAGTTCATAACATAATTTAAATACTCAGCATACGTACCATCAAGACTGTAAAAGGAAACCTAACCTACGAAACAATTAAACCTAACTACCCAACCGAAGCAATATAAACTAGCGCATCATCAAAATCCTCGAAAACGACTTCGAAGCACGGTGTAGGCCAATCGGCCGGAAAGGAATCACGAGAACTTACCTTGTGCACGCTGCAATCCAAGTTTCGTCCACGAGCACTGTTTACCTAAGCAATTTAGAACGTTTATCGTTAAAACGAATTTAAACTGCTAAACGTTCAAATTCAACAAAACCTCAATCCGAGGGATTTCTTAAAGCTTTAACTTAACTAATCCAATTCATTGAGTTGTTCATTCGAGTATTTTACGCTCGGAACCTCAATTTACAATTTACGAGTTTACCCTAAATCTCGAAATTTCGTAAATTCTAACATTTTTTTCCTAAATCGATTAGATTCGTCCAAATACACCCAATACGTTCAATATATACTTAATCATCGACGACCTATCGATTACGAGCTCTAAATCTCGTTTTTAATCGAAAACCTAAACGAATCCAAACGTTTAAAACTTTACGAAACTCGAATTCCAATGCTCTAAAACTATAGAGACTTACCGAGAACGTCAATTGGAGGAGAACACGTGAAGAAAACGGAACGAACGGAGGAGAAATCGGAGTTCGGAATCGTTGAAACCCTTGGCGGCCAGAGGGTTCGTGAGAGAGAGAGAGAGAGAGAGAGAGAGAGAAGAACAGAGAAGTTCTTCTCTGTAAATGATTTTCGTTAGAAAATCACTAAGGCTTTATGCCTTTTAATAGTCAATAAACATTAACTACACAAATGACGATTTTGCCCTTAGCTTATATTATATATTTGTTTCGTCCTTCGTTTCATTAATCGTCCCACGATTCGGATTCTCGGAAGTTCCGTATTTTGCCATTTACTCTTATTCATTACCAGAGCTTTACCAAAACTGTCCGTTCGCAATTTGGACTTCGTTTACTATTTTTATTAAAACGTCATTTACTTTACGATAGACATAATTACTCGGAATATAGTGTTACTATTCCGAAAATTCCCAAACTTTCCTTAAAATTCCAATTAGCCATTTGGATCGTAATGACGCTTTCTTTTCGTAAATCGGACCTGATTTGACATATTTACAAAAAATGCCATTATATAACAAAATATGAATATAATATAATATATCCAAAAATCCGTACAAGCCGGATATTACATTCTACCCTCCTTATTCAGAATTTTGTCCACAAAATTAAATCATACAAACAAACCAGGATACTTAACCATCATATCCTGCTGTCGTTCCCACGTCGCTTCTTCCACCTCATGATTCCGCCATAGAACTTTAACTAACGGAATTTCCTTGTTGCGCAAAACCTTGATGGAATACTCCAAAATACGTACCGGCCTCACCTCATAGCTCAAGGTAGGCTGTACCTCGATCTCTGTAGCCTCCACGATATGCGACGGATCGCGCAAGCACTTCCGAAGCATAGACACATCCGTACAAGCCGGATATTACAAAATGAGTCGTCGGGTTAGATGTTATTTTTATAAGAATTGAAATTTATTGTTCGAGTACTTAGAAGTTGGGTTTGTTTGGAGACTTAAGGCAAGAATGTTCTTCCTACGTATGTAGCGTAGCTGTATTGAGGAAATTTGGAGGATTTGGAAATAGAAAATTTAAGGGTTGAATGAATTTGTTTCAGGGGACTTAGGGATAAAACTAT
Organism: Begonia masoniana; assembly: GCA_022432975.1. Classification (NCBI taxonomy): domain Eukaryota; kingdom Viridiplantae; phylum Streptophyta; class Magnoliopsida; order Cucurbitales; family Begoniaceae; genus Begonia; species Begonia masoniana. Next base: position 7,436,223 of record CM039512.1, on the reverse strand, counting down.
GTCTGATAATTTTGAAAGTTGAGGTTATAGTGGATTGAGTGAAGCTAAAGAAATTGTAAATCACTGAATGCAAGAAGGGTACAGTTATGATGATTTAATTTAGACCGAAAGAAAACTTAGTGGTATTTGGAGATGAATGAGGTATGAGTTAGTCAAATTTAATGAATGTAGATATGGAAGTTCGGGGAGAAAATTGAAGACTGGGAGTGATTTTATGTGCTGCTTCGTGCAGAATTGAACGAACTTAATTCAAGAAAACTAGGACTGAACGTAAGTTAAAGGAGTTTGAGTGCCTAGGTTATATTTGATTGAGTTGTAGTCAATGAATGCATGAATGGTTGAGTGTCAAAGTATATAGTTAGAGTCGTTTAAACTTTGGAGACTTAGGGACCGCCAAAGATCAATAGGTGACTAAGGCTATAATAGAGTCGAAACGAGTGTTACGAGCATAGTTATGATAAAGGAACTGGAGTGTACCACCGGGAAAATGTTATTTGGGAGATATAAGTTCGGGTGTATATAGGATTTCTAAGGCCTGTATAATGAGGGAACATGTATGAAGATTTGTGGATGACCTCTTTGAAAAGGAGTGATACACTGAGTATTCGAGTGAAAGACTAAGGATTTAGTTATCGATGCGGAGAAAGGAAATAAAGATTTAGTTACAAGAATGTTAGGTTGTTAGACAGTTTTGTGAAGGATGTGTGATGGGGTAGAAATTGATGATATAAGATTGAGTGCGTAAAAGAGGTGATTTAGGATAGGTTGGAATTTACATCATTTGGGTAATGGGTGAAACAGGAGGGAAATTGTGTGAGTTTTGGATAAGTATTCCTGTAAGAAAGTCAATGTCCTAGTCCCGTGGACGATTAAGCCTCGGGGACGGATATAGTCCGTGGACGAATGAAGTCTGTGGACGAGAACTGTCGTCCACGTCGATTTCTGCTTCTATCGTCCACGTTACCGTATGCTTCTGTTATCCACGTATCTGCTATTTCAAACGTCCATTCTACCTCTTAGTTCTATCGTCCATCCTTTCGATGAAACCCGATAGAAAAGTTGAAGATTTCTACTGTTCAGATTGATGAAACCCGAGCGGACTTAAATGTTGAGCTAGGATATAGCGTTGACCGAAACCAGGTTTCATTGTTTTTCTTGGAATGTAATTAAGTTATACTTTAGTACAAGGTTTATACCTCCCGCTGAATAAGGTATATAGTCTTTATATGAGAATATATGTGAATGAAATGAGAAATGAATTGATATAAAAAAAATAATGAATAAAATGAAAGATGAAAGTTTTGACTTCATGAGATTTTTTTTGGAATAGTAGATGGGTAAATTTAAGGGACGTTATAGGTTGAGTTGTTTTCTTTCTGCGGCTTTAGTAACTTGGAGTAGAGAGAGATTTATAAGAGGTATGAAGAAGGGGATCGATGACGAGGGCACAGGCAGTTAGAGAGTTATCCAAACCCGCAAAATGTTGGATGTTATGAGTGGTCCCCATGGTTTAGCAAAACATTGAGATCCAACCTACTCTTATACACAAGGAGAAATCAGTGGAAATTCTAGATTATGCAGTGAAGGTTTTACGCAACAAGGAGATTACAGATAAGAATGTTATGTGAGCTACAACAATGTTGCATAATGGGGAGTTAAAAGAATATTTAGAACCCGAGTTGAATGTAGAGACTCAAAGTATACCTTAATGGAATAGTTGATAGATTGAGTATTGAGAGCTTAAGTCTGGGAATAACCAAACCACGAATTTTGAGGACAAAGTTCTTTTAAGGAGGGTAGATTGTAGCACCCGGCAATTATCGACTAGAATTGACGTTTGTAGCGTACGTTTTATGGAATTAAGGGGGGGGATATGACTAATTGCTTGAGTATATTAATAGAGAGGATTGAGAATCAATGGTTAGGTTAAAGTTTGGTTAGTTAAGGGCATATGTGTAATTTGTGAAATATATATTATAAATGAGGGTTTAGCTAAGAGTTTAGCCGCCACACTTTTCACTTTCTATTTCGGTTCTCAGCTCAGCAGAGTGCTCTAGGAGATTCTCCCTCCGATTTCTCCTCCGATTTCTCCAGCCTAGGTGAGTTTCCTTTGTTTACCTTGTGTTTCAGTGGCGTGATAACAGAGGGTGTACAATGTGTGTGCTTTGGGAATGCCGTGAATGAGAATAGGTTCGGGTTTTGGTGAAAAATTGGGAATCCACGATTATCAGAGTTCCAAATTAGTTCTTTAGATTTCTGGTTGATATAGGATTAAGTTTAGAGAAGATTTGATTAATGTTCTGTTTATGGCTTAAGGTGAGCAAACTTCTGAGGTAGCTTACAACTGAGCATTGTCCAAGAGACCAGGTAAGTAAAGTATGTGTGTGCCTTCGGGCCTACATCACAAAACAGTAGGGTTTATGTGTGTTTATGAATGTTTTTCAGTATGTCATGCATCATGTTTTATTGAATGAGAACGAAAATGAATTTACATGTAAAGGCATGGTGAGACATGGACAGATTGTATCAGATCAGCTATTAAAGGAACTAATCCGCCCCTTAATCTAGTAGAGGATTTATACTTTGGGAAAACTGATCCATTTCCCATCGGACGATGGATCAGATCAGCTGTTAAGGGAACTAATCCGCCCCTTAATTTAGTAGAAGATATTTATACTTTGGGAAAATTGATCCACTTCCCATCGGACGAGGGATCAACAGACAACGAATACGAATACAACTGAGATGAGAAAGTAGAAATCACATGAATACGATTTTAATTCAGTATTGCTCTTCATTTTGCTCTGCTTGCTTAGCATTAGGCTAATAGATGAGTTTTGTGATGTAGGTGCTGAGGTAACTACTAGAGAATTCTCTGAATTTACTGAAGACTAGGAGCAGTTAATGGAGCACACCTATGCCTCGAATTGGCAATCTGATGGGGCAGTTTACCTAATGTCAGTAGGTGTGAAAGTTTAGTTGACAATGATTCAGTTTAAGTATGCTGAGAATGTTAATGACAGTGGTAGTTTTAATGTTTCTGACACATTTTGAGGTTCTTCTGATAATGATACTCTGTCGATTTTTAACTGTGGTTCTTACTGAATTTCGAGTATTTCATAGATCCAAGTTGTTTGAACATTTATAGAAAAATTTATAAGTTCTGTTAGTAGTCAGAGTTGTCTGTGTGTTTAGAGTGCAAATGGTTAAGTAGATGTGGTAAATCGGAGGATAATGGTATCGTCGGTAGATATGGCCAATCGGTAGATGTGGCAATCGGTAGATGTCCTATGTTTCTGCTTCTACCGAAGAGTGTTACTGTTTAACAGTAGACGTCCTTTGTTTCTGCTTCTACCGAAGAATTACTGTTTAGCGGTAGATAACCTTTGTTTCTGCTTCTACCGATGAGTGTTATAATTTAGCGGTAGATGTGAGAAGTCGACGTGTCGTTCGGCTGATGTGAGCGGTGGATGTGAGCGGTAGATGTGAGAAGTCGACGTGTCGTCGGCTAACGTGAGCGGTGGATGTTCGGTAATGGTAGATGTCGTTTGTCTCTACTTCTACCGCTGGTACTGTTTAGTGGTAGATGACGCTTGTCTCTGTTTCTACCGCCGAGATTATTCTGTCTCTATTTCTACCGCTGGAAATATTCAACGGTAGATGTGTTCTGTTTTCCTTTTGCTTTCTTTCAACCAATGGTTGCTATATTTTAACTATTTAATAAATGTTGTTTTATGCAAATGGTTTCCTGCTGCAAGTCTTAACGTTTTAAGGGTCAAATTTTGATCGTCGAATAAAATTTTAAAATTTTCTCAAAATGTCACAGTTCAGTTTAGCATTATGAGTAACGAACCGGGTTCATAAATTCGGGGCGTCACAATTGAAGGGTATTTCAGAAATTGAATTAACAGAAACAAAAGGCAAATGCCATTGTTTGGCAAGAGGACAAACAAAACAATTGTTTTTGATAAAAGAAACATCTAAAACGTTTTTGAGTAATTGCAATTTTAGATCAGAGGAATGACCAAGTCGATTATGTCATGTTATAAGGTCATGGCATTTTACAGTATTGCAGTTTATCTTTGAAGAATTGAGAAAACGAGCTGATTAATCTTAGTGAAAAACATATAAATCTCCACTTCTGTCACCCATTCCAATCTTCTTGCCCATGGATATGTCCTGAATATAACAAGACACTGATTGAACAATGCATTGAAGATGTGACATGCCAAGGAGGCCTATTACAAGATCACAAACTAAATCCCATAATTTACTTAACATTTTTACTAATGAGTTTGCTTTTCTTGCAGAAGTTGATCTTATTGGCGACATCACTTAGGAGCCTAATTCGGAGGATATAGATCAGCCTTTGCACAGCCTCACTTGGAGTACACAGATGAACTCTTCAATTGGTCTAATGAGAATTTGTCTTCTCGGCCCTTAAATTATGTAATTTTGTTTTGAACTTTTATGGCAAACTCTAGCCTTCTTGTATGAACTATTTATATTGCATTATGCATTAGATTGAATGGTTAGGATTAGATGAATGATGGTGGATGATGGGTTGAAGAATTGGCCAACAAAAGAGGAAAAATCAACAAAGTGTTGATTTGTTACTTCAACAAAATGAACCCAAATGAAGACTCGGCCCAAAAGAGAGCCCAAATTTAAGGTATGAAATTTGCAGGTATATTTGATAGTGGCATCAAGGATCAATTACTTGGCAAAAGCTCGACCATTGATCAAGGAATGCGCGGCTTCATCATCACCGTTCAAGCTGGCCCGCGCGGCTTCATCATCACCAGGCGCGAGCTGCATCAGGGTGTCAAATCGAGTGCACACACGGGCTGCATCAGAACCATCAGAAGGCGCTCACGGATCTGCATCGCTGGCCGTTAGATTGGAACGCATGGATCAGCACCAGCACCATCGATCAGTCACGCAACGAGCTGCATCAGCCATCGAATGAGGGCACGCACAGATCACAATCCTCGCCGCTGGATGGCGCGCGCAGGCTGCATCGTGACTGTTAGATTGGCGCGTGTTCTTCCATCCAAGGGCTCCAATCCTCTCCTTCAATTGCCAAACCCTAATCATCCACTCTAGGTTTGTCTATTTAAGGCATTGCATTGGTGATTGTAGGAACTTTTTGCCAAATTTATGAAATCTCTATTTCCCTAACCGAATTGTTAGAAGACCTACGAGTTTTTCATCGGTTTCTCAATTGAGTAGAGTAGCCCTCCATTATTCCCCTAGCTCTTGGGTTGCTAGGTGAATTCTTATCATTCACTCACCTCTCTCATTGAGAGTTTAAAAAGTTGAAGGATGAGAAACCTAGGCCTAACGGTGGTTGTTTTCCTATGGGAAAACATGCACCCATGAGCCAAACGTTAGATAGTTCTCGGTTCCGCCAAAGGTATTTCCATTTCCTTTACCATTTTATGCATTTCTTCCTTTATCATCTTCGACCATCATCACACACACTTCACTTTTATTTTTTGTTGCAATTTCATCTTACATTTTTTCTCGATTTTTGCACACAATACTACACCCAAGCACATTGTTCTATTTTGTGGGTTTGTCAATTTAACAGACCCAATGAGTTTAATAGGAACAAGGGAATTATTAGGAAGTGTAACGAAAATTTGAGAAATGGATTTTGAAAAAATGAATTGATCAATATTGAAACACACATGATGTGTAGCTTCGGTATCCAAAATCCAAGAGGAAGAAAGAACGTTTGATGTGCCTCAAAATGGGAAAACTTCAAAGCACATAAAAATCAGACTTGTGCTGTTTTGCTAGAAACGAACAGCAACTCAAGCTATACTTGGATTTTGGGGCTTCAACTTTAACAGCTTCTATCTCTGGATGTTGGAAATAAGTCCTTAAAATATCTCGCAAAGAATAGCTGAGAAACGGAAGTTATGCTAGATGGAGTGGAGGTCGCCGGAGACTCGGATTACACAATTGACAGAGAAGGTGGGTCAGCTTGTGGATGACATAACTCTTTTGTGCGAAGTCGAATGGATCTGAAATTTTATTAGAATGTTGCCTGATGTGTGAGGATGATTGTGTTAAAAAATGAGGGTCTGAATCAATGAGAATGAAAAGATATGGATTAAGAGTTGCATGTTGGTCCATAAAATATTAAGATTGCACTTTCTTAGCTTTTTGGTTTTCTTAAGGAGAACCTTCCAACGGTCTTGGATGAGAGTTTGTTATACCTTTGTATATCTACCTCTAAGGCAAGAGGAAGATGAAGTGGATAGTCTAAAAGAGGATCCACTTGTACTCACAAAAGTGGTCTCAATGGTGGCTCACAACTGCTCGGATATTACACACTAAGGGGAGAGTTGCCGATTTGGGGAGATTGAACTCCAAGCTTTAAGAAAACTTCAGCCACGATTTTTGATTCAGTAAAAGACCTTTACAATGACTTATTAGGATGTATAAATACTATCCCTTAAGCTGACATTAGGGTTACAAAAATCCTAGAAGAGTTTTGGACCTAAAAGACAAGCACCAAAAAGTATATTTGGCCAAATCGGGTAAGAAACAACTTTTAGTTTTCCCAAGTCCTTTTTGTTCCCTTAAACCTAAAATGGTCCCCCCCCCCCAACCCCTTTAAATACAAATTAACAACCTAAAGTTCAGCAAGTACATAAAATAAAATAAAACACAAAGTTGCCTCATAGAGTCTTCTAGAATCGGCCATGGGCTTGTAGTTCAAGATGACCGAATTGGCTCTTGGATTTGGCCTCCTTGGTGTCTTCAAAATGTGACAAGTATTTAGATATTATCTTGGCTCCTTTAAGCTTGGTTCTTCCTTCAATTGACCATGGTCCTCAAACTTAAAGTTAACCTAAAGAGTCATGTGCCTTCGAAGAAGACACTCGGATTAGCTTCCATGCTAATGGTCAAAGGACCTGATTGACTTGTTTGTTGTCTCTTTGTTCTTTGCAAGTCCCTTGCATTCAAGGCTTGATTTCTCTCTCAAGTTGTCACTAAATGCTTGATCTACAAAATTAGCAAAGAGGTTAGAAAACTCATTGGCTCAAAATTTTGTGAGCAGATTCCGTGGCACATTAATGTTATTATTTGTAAAGTTAGAATGAAGAGTGAATATTTGACCTGTAAAGTTGGAAGCAGAGGGAGAACTATTTGCTAACTTAGAATTAACAGAGAAGGATGCAAACTAAATGAAGTTAATTTTTGACATTGTGCTTGTCTAAGGGTATCACCTGAAGGAACTGCAGTCCTTGGACTAGAGTGAAAATCAGCATCAGCACTGGTCTGATTGACGATAAATTTGTGGTTTTTAGACTTATAACCAGGAGGAAAACTATGAATCTTATAACATTTCTCAATAGTGTGACTTGTCATTTTGGAATGCATACAAATGGGTCTATCTTTCTTAAATTTTTGAGAAGTGTGATAAGCTGATGAATTCATTGTAAAAGATTTAGACGATGGAATAAGTTTGATTACTCACTGTCTTTCCTCTTGAATAACCAAAAGAGAAGACTTTACTTATAGCAGGTAAAGGTTTCATCATGAGAATTTGAGTACCAACTTGAGAAAAAAACTCATTTAGTCCCATAAGGAAATGAAGAACACATTCTTGTTGTTGATAATCAACAAGATCTTTAATTCCTCTGCAAACATATTTCGAAATGGGTCTAAAATCTTGAAGTTCATCTCAAAGAGTTTTCATTTTTGTATAATAACTCTTGACGTCCATAGAACCTTGACATTGTTTAAGAAGTAACTTCCTGAGTTGAAAAATTCTAGGTCGATTACTCTGGTAAATTATATCGATTAGGTCATTCCAAACAGCAACAACTAAATCTAGGTATATTAAGCTATTAGAAATCTCCTTTGGCATTGAATTCAAAATCCATGAAATTGCCATACTATTCACTGTGGACCAAAAAAGATAAAATGTTCGTGGAAGAAGGTCGAGAGATAGATCCATCAATGAAAGATAATTTGTTTTTAGCGTTTAATGCCATAATCATGGTGCGTTTCCAGGTGTTGAAGTTCGAACCAACTAGTAAGTGAGAAACTAGTAGCAAACCTGGATGGTCGCCATTATGCAGAAGGTAAAGACTACTGCAATCATCAATGGATGAATTCAAAGGTGAAGATTCTGAATTAGTCGCAACAATAACTCCTTTTCCTCAAGGCATTTTCAGATAGAAGATAGCAATGCGGAAGAAATAATGTAGAGCTCTGATACCATATTATGAAATAATGGTTTATTCATTTCTCTACACTTATTGAATACAGAACTTCCTTATTATAAAGAGGAAGAAGGTGTTTAGTTATGAAAACTAACAAAATAATGAAATAACGAACTATTACATATAAGTAAAAAGTAAATTAATTTATTCTCCTAATAGGAACATATTCTGTATTATCGAGATCAAACCGATGGCAAATTTGAGTTTGTGGTCGGCAAGAATGAGCTTTATAAGTTCTATTTTCCGAACAAGTTTTCCTTGCAAGGAAATTGTCTACTTCGACGCGTACATGTTGGGAAAAAATAACCAAATCTGATGAGAACCCCACTTAAATAAGCGATATTAGAAACGATAGCAGATGCGATCTGAAAAATACCAGGAATATTTTTTCACTGTCGTAAAATTATAACGGCCAAGAAGTAAGAGAAATAAGAGCCAAAATGAACACTGAGAATTTTTCGTGGAAACCCAAATCGGGAAAAAATCACAGGGACCGAGTCCAGAAAGATCTCACGATGAAAAATAGGATTTACAATAATTTTCTAGATATCGAATATCCTAGAAAATATTCACTAAGAAAAATCACCACTCTTAGAATTCTCACTGTGCACAAAAGCACCACACCTATTTTTCTCTCACACCTTTCTTTTCTCTCCCTCCAAAAATCCTCACTCTTTTCTATCTCCCTCTTCACTGAAGCTCATTTTTCTTCTTGCTTCGGATGCTGAAGGATGTCTTAAAACCATCTATTTATAGAGGGTTTTGAGTGACACATTCCTTAAAATAAGGAATGTGAACTCTGGAAAAATTACGCGCCGCTGAAGAAGAAAAAAACATTTTTAATAAATGATGGGTCCCTCATCATAATGAGGGAACCCACAAATCTCTCCCTCTCGATTTATGATGAAGTATCTTCAATCCTGCTGAGCTTATACAGAATTTGTGCTTATTCCTTTGTAATGACTTTGTCATCATGTCTGAGCCGTTGTCATCCGTGTGAATCTTCTCAAGATACACTTGCTTGTTGTCCAACACATCGTATCTAATGATACTTATATCTATGTGTTTCGACTTCGAATGAAAGCTCGGGTTTTTGCTCAAATGAATAGCACTTTGACTGTCGCAATACAAATTATACTTATCTTGTTTATGACCTAATTCCGTCAGAATTTTTTGCATCCACAAAATTTCTTTGCAGACTTCTGTTGCTGCCATAAACTCAACTTCTGTTGTAGACAATGCAACTGAACCTTGTCTCTTAGATTGCCATGACACAGCTCCCCCTCTAAATGTAACCAAGTACCCTGATGTTGATCTTCTGGAGTCGATGTCTCCAACCATGTCTGTATCAGTATAGCCTACCAACGAAGACTTCCCACTTCCAAAACACAGACTGAATTCAGAAGTACCTTTAAGATACCTAAAAATCCACTTTACTGCATTCCAATGCTCTCTGCCCGGATTTGTTAGAAATTGGCTGACTACTCCAACAAAATATGAAATATCAGGTCTCGTACAAACCATAGCATACATTAAGCTGCCAACTGCTGAGGCATATGGAATTCTCTGCATTTCTGCCTTTCCTTCTTCAGTAGAAGGACTATGTTCGGAAGTAAGTTTGAACTGTTTAGCAAGAGGAGTGTTGACTGATTTTGCCTTATCTATATTGAATCGGCTGAGAACTTTCTGGATATACTTAATTGTAGGATCGTTATTGTCTAAGAGGGGGGTGAATTAGACTTTTTAAATTTGTTTTCTTAATCTAATTGCTTTATCTCTTTTGTGCAATTACTAAATTTATAGCAAACACACAGGCAAAAATAAAGCAAGAGAAGAAAGAAAATTGACACCGTAGTTTTTAATGTGGTTCGGCCAAACTGCCTACGTCCACGCTCCAAGGCTCCCCTTTGAAGATCCTCAACTTCTCCTCAACGAGAATTCCAGATCGAGCTTCACGGGCGTCGATCTACAACCTTACAATTCTGGATTGAACTTCATGGGCGTCAATCCACTGCCTTTAAGGTTTTACAGATTTGAATAAATGAGTACAAGAGCTACACTTTCTCAAAAAGGAATCTCCAGTTTAAGAGTAGAGAAAATGTAGAAGAAAATACAAAGTATTGCTCGTGAGGATTCAAAGATAATTTCAGCAAAACTTATTCTTCCGAGCTTCTTTCTCCCCTTTATACTTTGTCTGTAATCGGCTTCAGATCTAGAAAGCTTCTCATCTGAATATGGAAATAGCCGTTGGAGAAACATCCGTACATAGACAGCTAGCTGTTTTGTTCTGAAGTCGCTTTTGTTCGTCGCCATTAATGGTCTAGAGTTAAAGCTCTGGACTAGTGTCACTGTTGCTTCGCGGTATTTTAAATATCAGTGTTGGCAGAAAATACTGTTCAACGGTAGATGTAACTTTACAATGCTTGAACTGTCATCGGTAGATGTATGTTTACAGGTAGATGTCATTATTTGCTATGCAACCGAAAGATACTGTTCAGCGGTAGATGTTGTCTTTGAAGTACCAGCAGTGGATGTTGACTTTGTCGTTTTGCTATCGGTAGAAGTAATCTTAGGAAGACTCTTACTTTGTCATTTTGCTATCGATAGAAGTAATCTTAGGAAGACTCTAACTTTGTCGTTTTGCTATCGGTAGAAGTAAACTTAGAAAGACTTGACTTTGTCGTTTTGCTATCGGTAGAAGTAAACTTAGGAAGACTCTGCCAGCGGTAGATGTAGACTTTGTCGTTTTGCTGGCGGTAGAAGTCTTCTCTTCTACTTCGGTGGATATGCAGTACTTTATCAGTTTTAGCCCTGTTTTGCTATCACACCCTGAACACTTAATCAGATTATTTAAACAACTAAAATACCATTTTCAAAGGGTATTTCCACTTAAAAACTAGAGAAAAATATAATAAGGTCAATATTTAATTTATTAATTAACTTATTAATCTCATCAACATAATTCATTAATCTCAGATATTTACCTTAATCAAATTACACTTCTTAAAACACATCATAAAAAACATCGTTAGACTTAAATATTATTTAAGTCAACAATCTCCCTCTTTTTTATGATGACAGACTATAAGTATAAATTGATTAAATATCTCTCCCCAGCTCCCCCACAACATGTGCATTCAATCTAATTATACCATCAAACAAAGTTCACAGTGTTGAGCTCAAACATGCATACTATCAATGCCATATCAAATCTACTTTCATATCAGCACAAGCAAACACATTTCATACTATCTCTCCCCCTTTGACATTATCAAAAAAAAAAGTACAGTAAAAAAAATCAACGACACAACATTTGTATATTGAAACAATTGTAAGATCAGAGTACCAAACAAAAACTGGTACAACTCATAAATCTGTAAAAAAATTGTCCACAAAAAAAAATATCTTCTATTTAATCTAAGTCCAGAATGCGCTTCCACAACTCCTTCCTAATTGAAGGAGGCACTGAATAGTTCATAGTGGCATTAGGAACTAGCAGTGGCTCAAGATTGGTAGTAGAAGTAGAAGGAGCAGAAGGCTGAAAAGGACCTCGATACACCACCAAGTCCATACAAGGTGGAGGCTCTACCGGTGGATCAGCCAGAGGTGCAGCCAGTGAACTTGGTAGCGCAGAGGGGGACTCGGTGACAGAGGATCCAAAAGGATCAATGAATTTAATCTCAGCATCCTGAATATTCATGGACATGAAGTTCACTTCCTTGTCAACCTCTGGTCGGAAGATCGAAGGGAGTAAGTCAGCAGAACAAGCCTCTGAGAAACAAAGAGGGCTAAACTATTCTGTTTGAAGAGCTTATATGTCTGACTGTATAGACCGAAGAACCCTTGTGAAAGAGCCTTCAAGTCTATCTACCCTGGAAGCCAACCGATCTTGAACAGAGTCAAGGTCCTTGCTCATGTCCACAAATGACGCCTGCATCTGATCCTTAACTGAACTGAGAGCAATTCCTAAACTTTCCATGTAGGCCATCAACCCAGATATTTGATCCTCACTAATGGAAAGTCTCCTCTGATAGGTTTTTGAAGTTTGAGGAACAATTGGTGGGTTAGGTGAGGAGGTTTGGATTGGAGGAGCAGGTTGTTGAACAGATGAAAGAAGTATTGGAGTGGCCAGAGAAGGCAAAACAGGAGTAGGTGAAGGAGAAGTTGGACTCTCTGGAAATGGAAGAGGCACAGATGAGTGGAGCTGAAGGTGCCACAAGAGTATAAGTTGGAAGGGCTGGGGTAGGGTGTCTGGGAACAGAAAGAACAAGAGAGCGCGACACTTGAGAGGATGAAGGTGAATTAACGAAGGCAGGGATTTCAGATTCATCCACTCCTTCGTGAGTTGACTTCTCTTGCAGGATAAGCTTCCTCTTCCCCAACTTGGCAGAAGGTGCCTTAGAAACCTTCATGCGGGTCTCATCTAAGACAAACTCCCATTTTCTTGTTCTTTTTATCCCATTCTCTTCAGAGTGGAGAGTGAGTAATAGTTTGAAGGTTGAAGACGGAAGGGATCATCTTCCTCAGGATATTCCACTTCAAACTTTTCAAAGATTTTCATGAGAAGCAGATTGTATGGAAGTCATGTAGCCTTGGTTGAGACAATCTGAATCATTCTTCTCAAAACAATAAAGCCCATGTTGAAGGGGGTCTGTTGGTAGAGTGCAAACAGAACAAACAACTCCATTCCACTCACTTGATCATAATGACCACCCTTAGGAATGATGTTGTAACCGATCATTTGATGAAAGAGCCGAGCCCGGATGGTGAGGTGCTTGCTCTTTAATTGATTAGGGATGTGATTTGGGTCTATAGCAATGGTCCTTAAAAACTGATGACCCCTCTTGAGAGTTAAAGAGTGGGGGCTCATGCCCTGACTCAAAGAATTTGACATGGTTATCTAAATGTGGACTCTCCAGAAGTTCATTGATTGCTTGGGATGTTAGAACTATGTGTTTTCCATACTCATAGCTCGAGATAGTTGAGTAGTCCGAAGAGTAGCCAAGATTGACATAAAACATCTTAATCGTGATGAGGTAATAGAATGATTCAACGTCGAATAACCCCAATAATCCGAGATGCTTCAAGGGTTTAACTATATCCAAGCCAGCTAAATCCTCAAAGGCTATACCACGACTTGGAATCAAGGATTTAAGCTTAAATTCGTCATGATACCTTTCTTCAGCAGCATGACTGAGGAAGTAGAGAGACGACCACTGAGTTGCACGAGGAAGCTCTTGTGGCTGACGAACTGAAGTTTTGGCCTTCTTCTTGGCCGGTTTCTGAACCGCTCGAGATGAAGATGTGATTTAGATGATTGAAGAACTTTCTGAGCGAAAACTCGAAAGAGAAGAAGATTTTGTAGAAGGGAACCGACGGATAGGGCAGGAGCTTTTGAAAGAGCGCGAAAAGATGAAGCGTCTTAAATAAACAAGTTTGAATGCTTTAGGGTTTCGCCCGACTCTAAGAATATAGACTTGAAAATAGGATATCGCCCGATGGTTACACGTGTCACCAGATAGATGCATATATCTTCCGACGCATAGTGGATGATACACATCTTCTGACGGTTAATAAAAGATGCATATCTTCTGATGCATAGTGGATGATACACATCTTCCGACGGTAAATGAAAGATGCATATCTTTCGATGCCAAAGGAAAAAATACCTCAGTTTTTCTCAATCTGAATGAGGCCTAACCTTATTCTAATATTATTGAACGTCTTTTCATCCAAAGTCTTGGTAAAGATATCTGCTAATTGATCAGCAGAATTGACAAATTCTAATGCAATATCACCTTTTTGAACATGGCCTCTAATGAAGTGATACCTAACCTCGATGTGCTTTGTTCTAGAATGCTGGATGGGATTCTTGAAAATATTTATGGCACTGGTGTTGTCACACCGAATAGGAATCCTATCATAGAAATGATTATAATCTTCAAGAGTTTGCTTCATCCAAAGCATTTGAGCACAACAACTACCAGCAGCAATATATTCACTCTCGGCAACTGAAAGTGCTACAGAATTCTGTTTCTTAGAATACCAGGACACTAGAGATTCTCCTAAGAATTGACATGTTCCACTTGTGCTTTTCCTGTCAACTAGACTTCCTACATAGTCTGAGTTAGAATATCCTACTAATTCGAAGGAGGTACCTTTAGGATACCACAATCCTAAATCATGAGTTCCACTGAAATATTTGAATATTCTCTTGACTGCATTTAAGTGGGATTCCGTAGGGGCAGTTTGGAACCTAGCACAGAGACAAACACTAAAGAGAATATCTGGCCTACTAGCTGTAAAGTATAACAGAGATCCAATCATAACACGATATTTTTTAATATCAACACCTGTTCCATTTTCATCTTTGTCCAATTTGGTAGTGGTGCTCATGGGAGTTCTAGAGGACTTAAAGGATTCTAATCCAAATCTTTTTAAGAGATCTTTAATGTACTTTTCTTGACAGAAGAAAATATCATCAGATTTTTGGCTAATTTGGAATCCTAAGAAGAATTTTAGCTCTCCCATCATACTCATTTCAAACTCACTTTGCATAACAGAGGCAAATTCATCACAAAGTGAAACAGTTGTAGACCCGAATATGATATCATCAACATAGATTTGAACAAGGAGAATATCATTGTCCTTTTGCAAGGTAAAAAGGGTTAAATCGGTATTACCCTTTTTGAACTTCTTTTCCTCAAGGAAATACTTCAACCTATCATACCAAGCTCTAGGAGCCTGTTTAAGTCCATAGAGAGCTTTCCTAAGTTTGTATACATGGTCAGGTTTTTCATAGTTTTCAAATCCTAAGGGCTGCTCTACATAAACTTCTTCCATGATATAACCATTGAAAATGCACTCTTTACATTTGTTTGAAAGAGTGTGAGTTTTTGTAGCAAGCATATGCTAAGAGCATCCTAATAGACTCTAATCTAGCTACTGGTGCAAAGGTTTCCTCAAAATCTATTCCTTCTTCTTGATTGTAACCTTTAGCAACTAATCTGGCTTTATTTCTAATAACTATGCCACTTTCATCCATCTTGTTTTTAAACACCCATTTTGTTCCTATAATTGGATGATCAACTGGTTTTGGAACAAGTTCCCAAACATTGTTCCTTTCGAATTGGTTTAACTCATCCTGCAAAGCCATAATCCAGTTTTCATCTTGCTCTGCTTCCTCGAATTTCTTAGATTCAACTTGTGAAATAAATGCCACATTGGCACAGAGATTCCTAAGAGAGGATCTAGTCTTTACTCCTAAGGAAGGATCACCTAAAACTTCATCTAAATGATGATTTCTTACATACTTCCAATCTCTAGGCAGAGCTGCTAATTCATCCTTGAAGGACTTCAGTAGATTTATCGAAGGAAAGAGAATCCATTTGCTTTCCTAAGGTATCCTCCTCATCCACAGTGATTGTAAGTTGAGGAGTCCCATCGAAATTGACATGCACAGATTCTTCTACATCTAGAGTTCTCTTATTGAACACTCTATACGCCTTACTGGAGAGAGAATAGCCAAGAAAGATTTCAAAGTCAGATTTGGAATCGAATTTTCCTAGGTTATCTTTAGTGTTAAGAATGAAGCATCTACAACCGAAGGCTCTAAGGTGCTTAACAGAATGAGTTTTTTCATTCCAAAGCTCATAAAGTGTTTTCTCAAGAATAGGTCTTATGGAGACCCGATTAAGCACATAACAAACTGTTGAAACAGCTTCTACCCAGAAATACTTTGGAAGGGAGTTCTCATTGAGCATGGTCCTAGCAAGCTCTTGGAGAGACCTATTTTTCCTCTCAACAACACCATTTTGTTGAAGGGTTCTAGAAGAGGAAAAGTTGTGCTCAATTCCATACTTGAGGCACAAGAGTTCAAATTTTTCATTTTCAAATTCTCCACCATGATCACTACTAATAGCAACTATGCTGAGTTCCTTTTCATTTTGAACTCTTTTCCTAAAGCTAGAGAAAGTATCAAAGGTTTCATCTTTGGACTTAAGAAAGAATACCCATGTGAACCTAGAGAAATCATCTACAATGACAAAAGCATAGAATCTACCTCCTAAGCTGGCTACATTAGAAGGGCCGAAGAGGTCCATGTGAAGAAGTTTGAGAGACTTAGAAGTAGAGATTGCATTCTTTGATGCAAATGAGCTTTTGATCTGCTTGCCCATTTGACAAGCTTCACAGACCTTATCATTCTCAAAGGATATCTTGGGAATCCCTCTAACTAAATTATTCTTAGTAATCTTAGCTAAGGTATCCATCCCTATGTGTCCTAGTCTCCTATGCCAAGTCCAACTATCTACCAACAGATTCACAGCAAGACATTTTTCATCAGTTCGTTCAAAGTTTTCTAAATCAATAATATGAACATTTTCTTTTCTATAGCCTTTGAATAGAATTTTGCTATTCAGACTATCTTTAATCACACAATCATCAGATTTAAATGATACTTTATATCCCTTATCACATAGCTGACTGATACTTAACAGATTGTGCTTTAACCCTTCAACTAATAAAACATTTTCAATGATGGGGTTAGAGCAGTTACCTATGTTACCGATGCCAATAATCTTACCCTTTTGGTTTCCACCAAAAGTGACGTTTCTTTTCTTCTTGTTGACAACAGCAAATTTGGTTGAGTCTCCCGTCATATGCCTTGAGCATCCACTGTCAAGGTACCACTGGTTTTTCCCGGGAGAACAGTCAACCTGCAAAACAGAAGATCAAGTTGTCTTCTTTGGTACCCAAACCTTTTGGGTCCTAGAGTTAGGTCTGGTTCCCTTAGGAATCCATTAAAGTTTACTGCTTGATTTACTGCTAAATTTCAAAGAACATTCATATGATTTATGTCTTATTTCATTACATGCATGACAGGTAGTTGATTTAACAAAGAAATTTTTATATACTTTCTTTTTATTAAATCTTTCATATCCTAGGTCTGCTCTATCAAAAGTTACTCTTTGACTACCTAATAGCATATTTAAGTTCTTACTGCCGTTAGTAAATTTCAGAACAATATTATTTGATATTTCATTTTTACTTTTCAGTTTTTAGTATCCCAAATTGCTTTACTAGATCATTAAAAGCATAAATTAAGTCTTCATCCTCAGTTTCACTATCACTAGAGGAAACACTAACCTCATTTTCATGTGCCATGAGCACAGGTTGGCTACTTCCTCGTCTTCTGAGGAAGTGTCACTCTCACTATCATCTCATGTGGCCTTCATTGCCCTCTTCTTGAATTTCTTGGGGCCTTTCTTTGCTTGAGGACATTCGGCCTTGATATGTCCTGGCTTTTCGCTTTCAAAACAAGTTATCTCCTTCTCCTTTTGAGGCTTTTCTCCTCTAGAGAATTTCCTCCCATGCATTCTTTTTCTCTGGAGGAACTTGCTGAATCTTCTGGTAATAAGAGGAATGTCCCCATCTTCATCTTCTTCCTCAGATTCATCTTATTTGCTCGAGGAAGCCTTAAGTGCTATATCCTTCTTTTTGCTGATCTCTTTTTCTTTGAGATCTTCCTTGTCAATGGCTCTCATGGTTATCTCATGAGTCATTAGAGAGCCAATGAGCTCTTCAAAATTGAGCACTTTGAGATCCCTAGCCTCTTGTATGGCTGTCACTTTTGGTTGCCATGCTCTCGGTAGGCATCTCAGAATTTTCCTTACCTGTTCTTCGCTGGAATAAATATTACCAAGTACTTTTAAGCCATTAGTAATGTTAGTAAATCTAGTAAACATTGAACTAATGGTTTCTTCTTTTTCCATAGAAAATAATTTATAATCGTGTACAAGCATGCTCAGTTTATTCTCTTTAACCTGGTTGGTTCCCTCATGTGTGACTTCCAACAAATGTCATATCTCCTGTGCACTGTCACACCCCTGAACTCTATTAAACTCATCTCTATTCAAAGCACAATATAGTGTATTTATTGCTTTAGCATATAGGCTCAAATTTTTCTTGTCTGATTCGGTTAGTTCATTAGCCAATTTTGGGATACTAACCCCATTATCAGTTTTCATGGCTTTAAATGGACCATATTCTATAATATTCCATATATCATAGTCCATAGCCTGAACAAAAATTCTTATCCTAGACTTCCAATAAGCATAATCATTCCCATCAAAGAATGGAGGTCTATTAGTATATTGACCCTCTACATGTGTTGTGTTGGTGTTGAAAGCCATTTCGAATTTTATCACACTACAGACAATATTAACCTTGCTTTGATACCAATTGTAGGATTGTTATTGTCTAAGAAGATGGTGAATTAGACTTTTTAAATTTGTTTTCTTAATCTAATTGCTTTCTCTCTTTTGTGCAATTACTAAATTTACAGCAAACACATAGGCAAAAATAAAGCAAGAGAAAAGAGAAAATTGACACCGTAGTTTTTAATGTGGTTCAGCCAAACTACCTACGTCCACGCTCCAAGGCTCCCCCTTGAAGATCCTTAACTTCTCCTCAACGAGAATTCCAGATCGAGCTTCACGGGCGTCGATCTACAGCTTTACAATGCTGGATTGAACTTCACGGACGTCAATCCACTGCCTTTAAGGTTTTACAGATTTGAATAAATGAGCACAAGAGCTACACTTTCTCAAAAAGGAATCTCCAGTTTAAGAGTAGAGAAAATGTAGAAGAAAATACAGAGTATTGCTCGTGAGGATTCAAAGATAATTTCAGCAAAATTTATTCTCCCGAGCTTCTGCAACCGAAAGATACTGTTCAGCGATGGATGTTGCCTTTGAAGTACTAGCGGTGGATGTTGACTTTGTTGTTTTGCTATCGGTAGAAGTAATCTTAAGAAGACTCTGACTTTGTCGTTTTGCTATCGGTAGAAGTAATCTTAGGAAGACTCTGACTTTGTCATTTTGCTATCGGTAGAAGTAAACTTAGGAAGACTCTGACTTTGTCGTTTTGCTATCGGTAGAAGTAAACTTAGGAAGACTCTGCCAACGGTAGATATAGACTTTGTCATTTTGTCGTTTTGCTGGTGGTAGAAGTCTTCTCTTCTACTTCGGTGGATATGCAGTACTTTATCTGTTTTAGCCCTGTTTTACTATCACACCCTGAACACTTAATCAGATTTGTTAAACAACTAAAATACCCTTTTCAAAGGGCATTTCCACTTAAAAACTAGAGAAAAATATAATAAGGTCAATATTTAATTTATTAATTAACTTATTAATCTCATCAACATAATTCATTAATCTCATATATTTACCTTAATCAAATTACACTTTTAAAACACATCATCAAAAACATCGTTAGACTTAAACATTATTTAAGTCAACACTTCTCCTGTGATAGCCATAATTTTTCATTCTTCCTATCACGAGTGATTCTCATCCCAAGTATCTGTTTCGCCGGTCCTAAGTCTTTCATGGCAAAAGACTTGTTAAGTTCATTCTTTAACTTAACAATCTTTTCTCTGTCTGCGCCCACAATCAGCATGTCATCGACATAAAGTAGGAGGATTATAAATGTACCATCCGTGAACTTTTTCATGAACACACAATGGTCTGAGGAAGTTTTCTTGTACCATTGATTTCTTATAAAGAAATCAAACTTCTTGTACCATTGTCTTGGGGCTTTCTTTAATCCATACAGACTCTTCTTCAATTTACACACCAGATGTTCCTTTCCTTTGACAACGAACCCTTCTAGTTGTTCCATGTAAATTTCTTCTTCTTATTCACCATGCAAGAAGGCAGTTTTCACATCGAGCTGCTCGATCTCTAAATTAAGACTCGAGGCTAATCCAAGTACCACTCGTATGGATGACATTTTCACGACAGGTGAAAATTTTTTCTCAAAGTCAATCCACTTCTTCTGTCCAAAGCCTTTTACGACCAGTCGTGCCTTATACTTTGGTTGTGAATTTTCATCTTTGAGTCTATATACTCATTTGTTCTTGAGTGTCTTTCTCCCATTTAGAAGCTGAACCAACTCATAAGTATAGTTATCATGCAATGATCTCATCTCATCTTGCATCGCATTCAACCAGTTCTTCTTTTGTTGATGCTCCATAGCTTCCTTATAGCACTCAGGTTTATCGCCGTCAATTATCATCACATACTCGTTCATAGAGTATTTCCTTGATGGTCGACGATCTCTTGTTGACCTCCTTAACTCTGGTTCTGCAATTGATTCAGGAGAAGTATCTGTTTCTCCATGGTCAACATAATTAGCTGCTTGATCACTAGATTCTCCAGCATCTCTCCCATCAAAAGTTGATTTCTCCATACCAACTCTTACTGGATGCTCTTCAGTGATCTCCAAATCTTTCTTCTTGTCTTCAATGGTCTGATATTCAAAGAAGACCACATCTCGGCTCCTGACAAGTTTCTTGTTAACTGGATCTCAAAGCCTATATCTGAATGCATCACTTCCGTATCCGAGAAGTATGCATTCCTTAGCTTTGCTGTCTAGCTTGGACCTCTCATCTTTAGGAATATGGACGAATGCTCTGCATCCAAACACCTATAGATGTTTATAAAATACGTCTTTTTCTGTCCATAGTCTGTTTGGCACTTCTCCACTCAGAGGTGTTGATGGAGACAAGTTGATGATATTTACTATAGTATTCATTGCTTCTCCCCAAAATGTTTTGGGAAGTTTTAAATGTGATAGCATGCACCTTATCTTCTCCACGATAGTTAGATTCATTCTTTTCGCAACGCCATTTTGTTGAGGAGTTTTTGGAACAGATCTTTCGTGCCTGATCCCGTGCAATTTGTACTAATCGTCAAATGATCCCATATATTCACCACCATAATCAGTGTGAATGCATTTTAGCTTATTTCTAGTTTCTCGCTCTGTGAAGGCATGAAACTGTTTGAAAACGTTAAACACCTCATTTTTGGTCTTGAGTGCATAAGCTCAAACCTTCCTTGAGTGATCATCAATAAATGTGACCATGTATTGGGAACCTCCTAACGTTTTTGTTGACATAGGACCATAGACATCTGAGTAAACAACTTGTAGCACGTCTGATTTCCTTGATGCAGAATTCTTCTTAAAGAAAACTCTGTGTTAATTTCTCGCCAAACAATGAACACAACTTGACAGAGGTTCATTTATGAGATGTGACAAATAACCTCTTTTGCCAAGCAATTAAAGTCTCTTTTCGCTCATGTGACCAAACCGTTTGTGTCATAACTCAATGGATGAGTCATCTTGTGCAGCATTTACTGATACTTCCTTCACAGTCACTTGCGTCACATACAAGCTAGACTCTTTGATCCCTTTCGCTATGATTAGCGGAGCTTTGCTGAGCTCTCATTTTTCGCCAGCAAATTTGCTCATGAAACCAACCTCATCAAGAGCACCGACTGATATTAAATTCAATCTAATATCTGGAATATGTCTGACATCTTTAAGCACCAACTCACATCCTATGTTGGTCTGGATACAGATGTCTCCTTTTTCAATTATTTTAGAAATGTGACTGTTCCCCATTTTGACAATGCCAAAATCACCGCCGGTGTAAGATGAAAAATACTCCATTTCCGAAGTAACATGGTAAGATGCTCCAGAGTCACACACCCAACATGATTCATTCATCGTATAGTTGACAGCATCTTCCCATACAATTACATTTTCACCCTTAGAGACAGTTCCTGTAGTACTCTTTATTTCTTCTTTAGCACCTCTTGTGCCTTGTTCTTTCTTCGGTTTCCAGCAATCCTTTTTCATGTGGCCCGTCTTGCCACAATGATAGCACTTGACACTCTTTTTACTTCTCGATTTAGATCTTCCTGACGTGCTGGCTCTAGAGGCCCCACGTTCCATTGATCTTCCTCTCGTTACTGATAAAGCCTCCACAGAAGATTACTCCTTGTTTTTCCGCCTACTTTCTTCGTCAAGAACGGCGACTGTAATATCATTAAACATCAATGTTGTTTTTGTACTTCCATTGAGTAGATTGATGATGAGGTGATCGTATGAATATGAAAAACTTTGAAGTAAAAGTTCAGCTCTTTCATTTTCGTCGATTTTGTGCTCCATTGCTGTAAGTTGAGAAAATAATGTATTCAGAGTATTAACGTGGTATGTCACTGTTGTAGATTCTGGCATCCCAAGGGTATATAATTTTCTTTTCAAAAAAATTTTATTATACCACGACTTCTTCTCGTACAATTTTGTCAGCATATCCCAGATCTGTTTTGCCGTTACCATTTCTGAGATATTTGACAAAATTTCATCTACTAGAGTGAAATGCACAGTGGCCATTGCATCCTCGTCAGCTTTGTTCCATTTCTCGTCTTCAACGTTTGTCGGCCTGTCACCGATGGCCATAGCACAGCCATCTCTCCGTAATAGCGCCTTCCTTTTTAATTTCCACAGAGAGAAATTATTTTCATTGAATTTTTCAATTTCAATCTTTCCCGTCATAATAACTTCTAAAAAATTTTCTGATGTAAAAGATCAGTTTAAAAACCGCAACCACAAAACATACTAGATTTAAAAAAATTACCGAGACTCTGATACTACTTGTTGGGAAAAAATAACGAAATCCGACGGGAACCCCACTTAAATAAGTGATATGAGAAACGATAGCAGATGCGATCCAAAAAATACCAGGAATATTTTTCCACTGCCGTAAAATTATAACGGCCAAGAAGTAAGAGAAATATGAGCCAAAATGAATACCGAGAATTTTACGTAGAAACCCAAATCGGGAAAAAACTACTGGGACCGAGTTCAGAAAGATCTCACTATGAAAAATAGGATTTACAATAATTTTCTAGATATCGAATATCCTAGAAAATATTTACTAAGAAAAATCACCACTCTTAGAATTCTCACTGTGCACAAAAGCACCACACCTATTTTTCTCTCACACCTTTCTTTTCTCTCCCTCCAAAAATTCTCACTCTTTTCTCTCTCCCTCTTCACTGAAGCTTGTTTTTCTTCTTGCTTCAGATGCTGAAGGATGTCTGAAAACCATCTATTTATAGAGGGTTTTGAGTGACACATTCCTTAAAATAAGGAATGTGAACTCTGGAAAAATTAGGCACCGCTTGTAGGCGCTGCTTAAGAAGAAAAATCTTTCTTCTTCACAACATTTTTAATAAATGATGGGTCACTCATCATAATGAGGGAACCCACAATACGTTAATCATTATTTGTCACGTGATCTGCTTGTTCAGCAAGTGATAGACAATGAGCCAAGATCATGTTTTAAATTGATACGGAAAGTATGGAGGATGAAGAAGATTTGTTTTTCTGGATATTGTGCAGTGAATGTGGTTCCTATGAGTGAGGAGATTGCTAAATGGAGCAGGCTTTTAATCACATTGAGTTTCTCCGACACTAGATCAGATGCTCAAATTGATCATACAGAAATAAGTACATTCTTCAAATCTCGACCCTTTTTTTACGTCAAATGTTTTCGATTTATAAATTTTTGTTTTATCATCTTATGATTTGGCTGAATTGTTGTAGGTCAGTGAATGAAGAAATCAGCATCAGAGCAAGATCCAAGGCAATAGTTGAATCATCAGGGCTCTTTAGATCTGAGTCTCCTCCAAATCTTCCTTCTTCGTCTCTTGTTCAATCGAAAAATCGGAACTTCAAGATTCGAGAATCAGGTTCTTGTGTTGTTACATCAATTTATTTAATTCTTAGAGTTAATCTACTGCATTATCATAGTGTTGAATTCATTGACTGTTCTTGATGAAATATGCTTGGGTAAAAATCCTATGAATCTCTGTCTCTGATTATACTCCTAGTTTGCAGACAAAACAAGCTAATCAAAAACACTTTATCTTAACGTCGCATAATTTTGTTTACAGTCTAATCAGAAGCAAACTGAAGACAATTTTATGAAAATTTCTTTAAAATACTTCTTATCGATTTAGACTCTGTCCACATCATTCAGACAGCAAAACTTGAAGTTTTTGAGCTGTGGAGCGTACGCTGATTGAAGACATTACGCAGAGAAAGCCGCGGATCGACCTAGAGCTCACGAACGATGTATTTTGCATTGGGCATGAATCAATGTTGTTGTTGAGAAATGCTCTATTGGAAAGGAGAATATTGGGTGGTTTATTTATTTATTTTTGGAAGAGATAGTTTCGATGTTGGCTAGGATCGAAGAGAAATGCGAGAAATCTGGTTTGGGTTTTTGATGAATCGCGCTTGGGATGCGAAATTAGGTTAGTGTTGATGAAACTGTGATCGATGTTTACTTTCTGTAACAGAGACGAGATCTTACTGTGGCTTTCTGAAAATGCAGTTTGCAAAGCTCGATGATTCTCCTATGTTCCGCTAGCTGGTCATCTCTCTCTCTCTCTCTCAACTCTGGTTTGGAGTAAATGCAACAAGCTTGACTGTTTTCATTGCTGTTTGGTTCATTAGAGGTGTAGGAAAATGAAAATTTACCCAATAGTTATTTAGTTTGTACAAACAAAGGATGTCGAAAAAATACACGTATGTCAGATATAACTCTGTACCTTCTCATGACTTATTTATCAGCCTTTTGGTTCCATATAAAGTCCATTACCTTTTTCCTAGGAAATCATATCAAAACAAATCTGTGTTCTCTATAATGTTAATATAATGATATAGCTTAACCAAAAACTGTAGATGACAGAGCTCTTTTTTGGCACCAAGCTATTCGAGGTTTCAGTACTATAAACCCAAAATGCATATTGGTCTCGAACGAGTTAAACTCAGTAGTGGAGTATTTTGACCAAATCATGCGGAATTAATTGAAAAGTATTGAGAAAAGCAATCTGATTAAGAACTTGATTTTATCTTTATACTCTGTTTTTAGACGAGAGTAAGATGCATACTATACACGTGTACATTGCTAGAATTGTTGATTAACTTACAGCTTCAAACAGAGAATGTATACAATTCTACTTTTTCTTCAAGAATTCTGATTTTTTTTTTTTTTTGAACTTGGGGGCAGTAATCTTTCTTGGTAACTGCTCGTCAAGTGGAATTGGAGTAGACGTCAACCCGGTATAGGTTGCTGTCTGATAAAGCGATTGAATATGAACTCAATTGGACGTTATTGAGCTATATGTCAATTGTTAGAAGTTTAAGTTGAAGAAAGTAAGGGAAGAAAGGGAACTAAGAGGTTTTTGTGTAGAGTGTGAGGAGAGAGTGACTCTCGAATAATCCTTCTTGGTATGTGTAGTGTGGTAGATAGCGAGTACAGTGCTATATTGTACTGTGATTCTTTGAAGCATTCAGTAAAAGTTCTACAGAATAGAAGTGCACAAAGAATTTTGGAATCAAAGAACTTTCTTGGGGGGTGCATAAAATGATTACATGATTAGAAGTCTAGAAAGAAGTCATGACGGATTGGCAAGAGGAAATGGCCGAGGTCAAAGAGGAACTACAGAAAATTGAGAAGATATCGTCGATTGAAAGAAATGTTTTCGCGTTGCAAAAGCAGTTCACAAAGTTCATTGTGAGGATGGACGAAAGTCAACCTTCTCATAGTTTTGATATTCCACGAAATTCGTCAGGTGGAAAAAGCTCTATAAGGCATGACAACACCTTAATGAATCCAAACAGAGATTTTCTTCAAGAATATTAGAATTATCGATTTTCAGTGGAACTAATGCCAAAGGTTGGGTATTTTGAGCTGAGAGATACTTCAGAATTAATCGGTTGACTGAAAAATAGAAGCTTGAGGTGGCTGTAGTGTGCTTTGAAATTACATCGTTAGCTTGGTTTCAATGGGAGAATTGATTTTCTTCTAGGCTCCTTAATTTACCGGAGTGCCCGCCCATACGAGTAGAGCGAAACTCTTTCAATAATTTTCCTTAAGCAAAGAATTGGGTAGAATTAAGATTTGATCATTGAATAATAACACCCTATTAGAAATAGCATACCTGGATCGTCGTTGGTGTTTTGCTATATTTTCTCTCGAATTTTACAAAGTTCAAGATCATCATAAATTTTCAGAGCCAAAATCTCCATATGTAAGAGATGAGGACCTGAAGCAGTCAGAAAAAACACCTCTTCCTTCCCGCCTCCCCTGCAAGATAAAGCATCTGCAACACGATTCTCTATGCTAGGTTTATAGCAAATGACAAATTCATAACCAATCAACTTCACAAGCCACTTTTGCTACTCTAGTGTAGTCAATTGTTTATCCAACAAAAACTTTAAGGAGTATTGATCGGTATATATAGTAAAATGACGTCCCAATAGATACAACCTCCATTTTTGCACTGCAAGCATCAAGGACATTAATTCCCTCTCACAAACAAATTTGCTTTTAGTCTTATCCAATAATCCTTTACTAAAAAATGCAATAGAGTGTTTAGATTACAAGAGAACCACCCCTAAAACTTCGTTTGAAGCATCTACCTCGAATTCAAATTCCTTTGAGAAATCATGTATGGCTCACACCGGTTTTTTTGACATCATTTTCTTTAATTCATCAAAGGCTTTCTTAGCTGTCTTTTCCCAATTGAAATCTCCTTTCCTCAATAACTCATGAGTGGTCTTGCAATGATGCCATAACTTCGGACAAAATAGCGGTAATATCCAGTCAACTCTAGAAACCCCCCCCCCCCCCCCAAAACCTCCTTTACATTTTTAGGAATTGGCCATTCAACCATACTCGAATCTTCTCTTCCTCAATAGCCACACAATTTGCACTAATCTGATGACTCAAATAATGCACAAAATCTTGAAAGAAAGTGCATTTTTTACTGTTTAAAACAAAATACTCATCTCGTCACGCTCGGAGAGTCGAACGAAGATAGCCATAATGTTTAGAAAGACTCTGACTATAAATCAATATATCGTCCAAGAAAACTAACACAAATCGACGAAGGAATGGTCAAAGCATCTCTGTCATTATGGCTTGAAAAGTGGTGGTGTATTTGTTAACCCAAAGGACATCACAAGAAACTTGTAGTGCCCTTCGTGCTACGAAATGCATTTTTTTCAACAGACCTTGGTTCCATGCGAATTTGATGATAACCGCTCTTGAGGTTCAACTTTGAAAAACATGATGCTCCATGTATTTCATCTATCAACTCTTCTATAACCGGAAAGGGAAACTTGTCGGCCACTTTTAGTTTGTTTAACTTCTGATAGTCAACACAATCTCCAGCCACCCTTTTTTTCTTCACCAAGAGAATTGGACTTGAGTATGGCCTGTGGCTTATCTGAATAATAGCTGACGCACAAGCTTCTCGATCTCATTTTTCTACAAGTGTTGGTAGCTATACAGCTGAATGTGGGGTTGATTTGCTTCACGTTTCAATATAGTGATTGCAATTTCTTGACAGAGGAAGTCCTTGCACTTCCTCAAACAGTGACTAATAGTCCCTGCAAATTTGTGTCTAACTCCAAACTTGACTCACTCTGGGCCATTATCGGGGATTGCTTCCATTCAACCCAAAAATAGGTGGTCGATTTCTGACATTATATAAGAAAACAACCCTCTATTCTCACCCCTCGGCTAGCGAATACCTTAAAATCTCCACCATTTTCTTGTTCAGACGAATTTTCTCTGTATTAGCGACGTTGATGGATTCTGATTCCAGTAAATCGGTTGATTTATATGATACAACAACTTGTGATGTCAATATGGACTGGTATTCTGTGATGACCCGAATGTGCAAGTATGAGCACGACTGCGGAGCAAATCTCGGGTTGCAAGGCAAACCTCGAGACCTAAGCCGAGTGTAGGCAAATTCCACACTCGAGTATAGGCAAATCCTGGGTCGTAAAGAGGGGGTCGTCACAATCCCACATCGCTTGGGGAGGTATATGGAAATGAAATATATGTAAGGAAACTCTACCAAAATAGTAAAATGTTTTTTGGAGAACAATTGACAATGGATCCCATAAGAACTCCGGAGTTAAAAGTGCTCCGGCGAGAGAAGTACCATGTTGGGTGACCGACTGGAAAGTCCTCCCCTAACAAAGCCGCGAGGGGAGGATATTGGGTTACGACCCAATCTCCAGAGCGGACAATATCTTACTAGGAAAAAGGGTCGTTAAAAATGATATCAGAGCCTGTACCCAACTGGAAATGTGGCCAACGAGGACGTTGGGCCCCCGGGAGGGTGATTATGATGACCCGAATGTGTGTATGATCACGACTGCGAGGCAAGCCTCGGGATTTAAGCCGAGTGTAGGCAAATCCCGGACTCGAGTATAGGCAAATCACAGGTCGTAAAGAGGTGGTCGTCACAATCTCACATCGCTTAGGGAGGTATATGGAAATGAAACATATGTAAGGAAACTCTGCTAAGATAGTAAAACTCGTTTTGGAGAACAATTGGTAACGGATCCCATAAGAACTCCGGAGTTAAAAGTGCTCCGGCGAGAGTAGTATCATATTGGGTGACCGACTGAGAAGTCCTCACCAAACCAAGCTGTGAGGGGAGGATATTGGGTTACGGTCCAATCTCCAGAGCGGAATATATCTTACTGGAAAAAGGGGTCATTATATATTCGTACTCTATGCCCATATATGGTGATCTTTGAGCATTCGATCGCCTAGAAGGTAATGAAGAAATAGAGGTGCAATCGACATCGAAAACTCTAGACGATGAACTTCGAATACCGGTCGACTCGGAAGATGATGCGGTGGAAAACATACTGGTAAAGAAAGAAATTTTGATGAAATAAGCAACTAGAGAAGAAATAGTATAATATGCTTTGAATAATAGTTATGAGATCAAATTCATTAAAAGTGAATCTCGGCGACTGACAACCGTGTATGAAAACAGATGTGATTGGTGATTGCATGGTTCGAAGATACAAAATGAGCTTATGTTTCAAATAAAAAGTTTCAACGATTCTCATAATTGTTCAAAAAAATTTGAGAATCGACACACTATTGCAAAATAAGTGGCAAATCATTATTTGGATAGGTTCAAAAGTCAACCTACTCGGGAAATTTCGTCCATTATCGAGATTGTGTTGAAGAATTTGAATGTCAACATTACACCAAGTCATGTCATAATAGCAAGAAGCGAAGCTCAAAAACTTAATGGTGGGAAGGGCGACGAACAATACAAGATATTGTGGTCGTACGCAGAAGAAATTCGTAAATCAAATCCGGGAAGCACATTGGGCCTGCAGACTTACTTGGTAGGATTTGCCAATAATGAGTCACGTGTATTCGAAAGAATGTATACGTGTATGGCTGCTTGCAAGACAGGTTTGTTGTAGTGTGATAGTCTACTATCTAATTGGATGGTTGTCATCTAAAGGGCTCGTGTCCCGGCCAATTACTGACAGCCGTCAGTATTGATGGCTGATAACTCTTAAGTTAGAGTTATTTTATACTATTTTTAATTGATAGAACTTATATGATTTAAATGAATGTATAAATAAATTGGTAAAATTTACTATAATTGCTGCAGTATAAAGAGATTAGTTAAATTTAAAGTATTTAATGCATATTCTCTAATAAAAGCAGATTTTTATCATTAATTCGAATTTTATATTATATTATTTAAATGAAGATTTATTAGCAGAAAAATACAAAATGAAAGATTGGTGCTTTAATAGAGAAGCAAATCCAAAAAGGTGAAGATTATGGAAATCTCGAAGAATGAGAGAATAAATCAATGAATGAGATTATTTTACTAAAAATAAAGAATGGAAATCAGGAAATAGAGAAAATCTTGGTGAAGAATCAAACAGAATGGAGAGAGAAACAAAGGAGGCTAAAAAAAAGGAGAAGAAAACAATTAGAGGGGATCTGGAAAAAGAGAGAGAAAGACCAAGCACGTAGAACAAGGCAAGAATTAGGGAGATTTAGGAGAGAGGAAGAGTATTCGGGAGAAAAAAGGAGGATATACATCCCTACGCACGTAGAACGAGATAAGAGGTAGAAAAGCTTAAAAAGAAGGAAAACTTGGCTGGAAGAAAAAAATAGAGGAGCTTGGCTGCTACAGAGGGCTGCTGGAATAATCTTTCGTCTTCTCCATCTGATTTATTTTTCTTTGGATGAATATTATTTTTGATCTTGTTATTATGATTTTAGGCTAGTTTCTTTTATCTTGGTTAGGCAAGAAAGTACTTATTACATGTTTTTATTTTGATCTATGAATGATACGTATTTTTCATTGAACGATTTCTCATGATTTTGATTGCATAGTTCAAATTGTGTCGATACGCAAATTTGATTTCACATATTCCTATTGTATCGATAGGTAAATAGGAATTGAAGATGTATGAGTAATTGAATAAATTAAAATTGTTGCAAAGTAGCTAACATTAATTTATTTGGCGTTAAGAATAAGTTTACACGAAAATTCAGATTAAGTTTTTGTCTTTTCAAAGTCGAAAAGTAAATTCTGAAACGAATTTATTTAGGCAATTCGACGAAACTCTAGAAATATTATGAATTCTTGTTGTTCTGTGACTAATGCTGTAGCATCAAGAGTAGAATGCATGTAATGAGGAAATCAACCCTAACAAAGGTTTTTCCCATAATTACTTTTTTAAATTATTTCCATTTTTAGTCTTATTTAATTTCGAATAATTTTAGTTCATCATTCCTTACTATTTATTTAATTTCAATATTTTCAAGTTTATTTTTATAGAATTTTATATCAATTTA
Source organism: Begonia masoniana (assembly GCA_022432975.1). Lineage (NCBI taxonomy): Eukaryota > Viridiplantae > Streptophyta > Magnoliopsida > Cucurbitales > Begoniaceae > Begonia > Begonia masoniana. The sequence goes on along the minus strand of CM039512.1, from coordinate 7,405,404 downwards.
ATTTGATTAAGTATATCATCGTAGGATCGACTTTTACTTACTTTATTACTTCGTTATTGACACGTGTACTTGCGTTAGGGTGTAGAAAATCACTAACAATGGCAACGATGGAATATATCATGTTATTGTTGTCAATGTGGAATCGGAGTATATGGACTCATGGACGTGATTTTTGAAATTATTAAAGGAAGACCTACAGACTGAATCGGAATACAAATGGATATTTGTTTTGGATCGACAAAAGATATAATGCATTTTCAATTGCTCTTTCAAATATTGGGGCGTTAGGATAGTTATATTATTTTATGTTAACTCTCTTGTTTTTTCAAATATCAGGGGTTGTTACTTGCTGTGCAGTAGGAATTACCGTTAGTCGACCACCGTTACTGCCTCAAGTATATGTACGTTAATTTCAAAAACCAATTTCGAAGCAAAGTATACAAAGATACAATGTGAAATACGGTCAGGGCAACCACAACTTTTCATTTTGAGATAGAAATGAAGAACTTACATCAGATTAACCCGTGTGCCTACGCATATCTTCGAGGAACAAACCCTATATATTGGGTTAGTCATGCATTTTCTTCGATTCCCAAGTGTGAATTAGGATTAAACAATTTATGTGAGTCATTCAATGCAGTTCTATTACCCGTCAGGGACAAATCGATTCTGACCATGTTCGAGATTATCACAAAGTGCTTGATGACTAGGATTGTTAAAAAATATGAGAAGTTAGTAGATGTCAAGTTCGCCTAAAACAAACGAACAATTCTATTGCAGCTATCGCCCTTCAATCCGTACACTCTGTGTAAGGCGATTCTGTCGAACATATCATTGATCTCCAATGACTCTCCACCTCTAAAGTTGACAATCTTTGAATAAATAATTAAGCGGTATGACATATCTCGCTCAAATTTCTCCTTACACATCTAATTTCGAAATTAATTTGACAAATATCCAGTTGCAGTCGTCGCGCTTCACACAGAGCACCTTGTGACGACGATGGCCGGTTTGTCGGGCTCCCCTGAAATGGTCCTCCTTGTGACATCGATGGGCGATTTGGCGTAGTCCGTTCGGTAGGGCCACCTTGTTCGACCTTCTTGTGACGAGGCAATTTTTCGTTTAATTGTCAATTTGGGTGCCATTTGAGGGAAACTTGGCGATTTAGGTTGAATTGGAGATTTGAGAATTTTGATGATTTAGGGCTCGGATTTGTGGAAATTTTTTATGATACTGGAAGAGAAAGATTAGGGATGAGAAAATAAACATGGCAGAAGCGTGAAATGGTCGGATTTTGTGTTGGAATCGCGGTTGGGTCCTAGAGAAAATTGGATTTTTCAGTAACTTGAGGGTGGAAGGAGGGGCCGTTTTTTTATATATTGTTGGGGATTGTTGGGGATTTTCTACACTTATACGCAAGTGCACGTATCGCAATCAAGTAGTATATAAAATATCGATCCCAAGAGGATATTTTTAATTGTATTAATTGCTATAAAAATCTTATAAAAATATTAAAATGATAGATGAAAATAATTAAAAATAAAATTCGAATGATGATGTAACAAAATAAAACAGGATAAACGAGATAAAATCAATGAAAGGAAGTCTTGGCTAGGATCGATTTCTTCGTTACGATAATTTTACTACTGATGCTCTGGTAATGCTCATTGCTCTGCAGAATTGTCTATGAACAGCAAGAATAAATTAATTCTAGGATTCTTTCGAATTGCCTAGGTAAATTCAATTTAGAATTTCTCTCTACGTTGAAAGAAGGTAACTAACATTGAATCTCTATAAACCCAATTCTTATTGCCAATCGAATTAATGCTAACTACGTTGTAACAATTTAATTCTATTAATTATTCGTGCATCTTAGAATTTATACTTATCTTTCGATGCAATATAAACATGGATGATCAACCTATCTATCGATACGATCTGAATTAAGCAAGAAATATCACAAATAATTGTTCAATAAATAATTGCATAAACAAACCAAGATCGTAACAAATACTCTCGGCCTAACTAAGAAATGAGTTTAGCTACTAGACATAATTAAAATGAAACTAAAAATAATGGTGTTCACAAAAATCATAAACAGTAAAGAAGAAAAGGAGAAAATCAGAATAATGGCGTCGTCGGTCTTCTTCTCCAGATCTAGATCCAGTCTCCTGTTCTCTCTAAAAAAAAAATCTCCTTTTATGGTTTTCTTAATCTTCAGTATTTTCTATGTCCTGATTCTCTCTCCAATCCCAGAAATTATGCATGTTTCAATTCTCTCTCCAATCCCTGGAATCATGCATTCTCTTTCTTCTTTTTGTTTTAAATTTCCATTCCAGCTTCTACCACTTTTCCCAGTCGTCCACGCTTTCTGTCTTCTTTCTGTTTTTCTCAGTCGTCCATGCTTTCAGTCGTCCACGCTTTCTGTCGTCCACGCTTTCTATCCAGTAATTTGTAAATTATTGTAAAATTTCATTATCACAATTAAAACCGATCAATAACGATTTAATTCCCAATAAACTAAATTCAAAGTGTGTGTGTGCTCAAACTCCATTTGCATTGCTAAGTTCAACAATCAAAACTAGAAATCACAATACATATCATAGGATGTCAACTCTTTAATGTTCTTCCTAAATTCATTAACTTTCAAAGATTCTTCTTCTTTCTTTTATTATTTGTTAAATAAGTGAGGGGGATATATATATATATATACACATTGACTTTATCTATAAGTCACACTACCTTTTTACGCAATTGACAACATTGGTGATGAAGTCCTCCGGTTACTCAGTAGTGTCACCTTAAGATATATACTCATATCAAATAGAGGAGTATAGCCAATAAATATACAAGGGAGTTCCTCCCAAAGTTCGTCTAATTTATTTCTACCCATCGAGTATCCAAAAGGCTCACTCGAAATTGAAAGTAGATTAGGAAATTGTATTTATTTCTTTTTTTTTTCTTTTTTTTATTATTTTTTATTTTAACCCCCAAACTTATTGTTTATTATATAGTTTTTTAGAAGAAGTCCTTCATTGCTAATTTCTTTCATCAAATACTAAATTATTGACATCTAGATATAATTGTAATGTCTAGAAAGGATAATATTCCTAAGCAACCAAAAGGAGTTTGTATGTTATAAGAACTAAGCTTATGAGAATAAATCTTAATTAATTTCTCATAATGTGTGACAATGACATTATTCAATAACTTATTAAATCAAAAGATATTAGGAAATTTCATTGTTCTTCATTTCATTTTTTTTTTAGAATCCAAACATAATAAGGAAAACAGAACAACAAATACAGAAACAGTAATTCCAGAAAATTAAATTAAACTGTCAACTTGAACATTCTAATTGTTTGACTACTACCCCCAAACTTAAAAATTGGCAGTGTCCCCACTGCCAAACAAAACGAAGTTCACAGAATCAATAAAAGAAAATAAAACAAAATCAAGCTAGGGGGTAGGACTTCCCTGGGTTTTTAGTCTTCATGCTTTGATTCAGCATCTGAATCTCTCAAGATTGCTATGGGAAGTGGGGAAAAATCAGAGATTTATCCTTTGGTTTCTTAGCGAAGCTTGCCGCCAGTGCTGAATCCCTCAATTTGGTGTACTGCCAGAATATTTTATTTTTGCGTTTTAGACTTTTCAATGTTTCCGACATCTTATATTGTTGAGTCTCCTGAAGATGAAGTTTCTGCTTCACTGTCTTAATGGTGTGGTCGTGCCAGTCTACTTTTGCATGCAAACATTCGAGACTATCCAGTACTTTATGCTAGAAGGTGCTGTTCTGGATGATGTTTCCGTGGTGACTGCAGCATTGCCTTCAGCTTCTGGCTCTCCTGCTCCCAAGTTGTCTGAAGCAATTCTCCTAATAAGGGATGGTGTCATTGCTGGACCGGAGGAAAGGTGTTCTTCATCAGCTTCATGCGCGACTCCAGCCAGCTCACACAGTCCTGATACTAAGGAGAGAAACAATAGCTGCCCTTTGGGCTTGAGAGCATTTGCACATAAATTCCGATATATAACTAGACCAACATTTATCTTCTTGTTGGTTAAAATGCAATAAAACAAAATCGCGTGGTCTCGGGTCACATGTTGGCCATGTGAAGAAGGGAATATACGGAGTTTCAGGAAATGATACCATACCTTGGCCTTGGGAAGCAGGGCAAGCCGAGGAATGGAAAGAAAGCCAGTTTTGGATCGCACCCATTCAGTGCCTGGCACGGCTATTTCCTTCAACGCCGTATTCAGAAAGCCCGGAGATAAATTATCTTCAAACTTATAAAACTCATCTTCGACTTGCTCCAGATTGTATCAGAGGGTCCGATTCCCACATCAATTGCTCAACCCGAAAATTTTTAGGCAAATCGCACTCGAAATTGGCATAAAACTCTGGCACTACATTTATTACTGTAACACCCCCAATAGGGACGAGACCGATTCTGTGACGACCCTAACACTGTACCCAATTTCCCGTACATATAATTTTTTTTTAATACTTATCATTATAAACTTTAGACCTAACCTTAAGCGGTTATTAATCGGAATCAGAGTTCATTTAGTAATTCGTTTAAAACAATACTAAAACAATTAAAACAAATATGTAAAACAAATTAAAACATTTAAAAACAATTAAGCATCGGCCGAGGGACAAAAAGGGATTTTCATCCCAATATACAGGGGCGATTGATCGCCCATAAAGGGGCGATCAATCGCCCGTAGGCGATCGCAACAGGCGAGCAATCGCCTGTTGCCCAAACGCCACAGTTTGTGGCGATTGGTCGCCACACTCCCTGGAATCCCAGGGAGTGGCGATCCAAGAGGGGCGATTGATCCCCTCCTTAGGCGATCAATCGCCACCCTCACTGCCTCCCTCCCTCTTTCGTTCCATTTCTTTCCTCTTTCTTTCTTCACTTCACATACATTAATCAAAACCCTTCCCGTGTCATCAAATTTACATCCAACATAACTCATTCAAATTCTGCTCATTCCTCGCTTCATCAACCACCCAAAACAACGACTCAAAACTCAATTAAAACTTAACCGATTTTCGTAAAAACGAACCGCGTGGTTATGTTTAAAAACTGAACATTTCCCTTAAAACCAAACACTTACAAAATACATTTTCATAACATTTAAAAACTTCAAAACACAATTCTATCCACTATCCAGAACCAAACATCCTAAAAAGTTTCTAACTATAGCATAATCCACTATACAATCCAAATTTACCCAAAACTCTCAGAATACCTAACCATTATCCCCCACGGGTCAGAATACGCGACGACTGCTCATGCACACCACCGCGATCGTTCTTCGTCAACCATCCTGTACATCGGGTGGAGGAACGTCGTCCTCACCTGCTTCTATGTCACCTACACCATACAGACACACTATGAGCTAAAGGGTCAGTAAATTCTACGTAAATGCAGATGCGTGCAGTGCATATGGAGTTCAGAAATCATGCATACATACAGATCGTGGCAGACAGAATATTACCGAGATCTCATCCCCCTAACCAGAGAGAGCCCATCCAGCGGTCGGACTACTCTTTCCAGCTACAGGAGGGGGGTACACGCTTACAACACGTACAGCCGTGCCTGAGCCCCACCTCGCGCGACCAGATAACAGATTACGTATTTTATTACATTACATGAGATGTGGTATCGGCCAGACCTTTAATCGGCCCGCACGATAGATCGATAGCCCCCTTTCAGCCCACATCGGTTTTCTGAAAACATAGTGCGGAAATTCATTTTCATGCTTAGTTAAAATACGTGATGCATAAACAATTATAAATATAAAATAAACAACCAACATGCATACCATCAAGACGAATAAAAACATAACCTAATAAACGATTAACCTAACTACCCAACCAAAGCAATTTAAACACACAATATTCTAAGATCCTCGACGCGACATCGAAGTACGGTGTAGGCCAATCGGCCAAAGTAAGTCACGAGAACTTACCTCGTGTCCGCTGCAGCTCAAGCTCCGTTCACGAGCGTTGTTTGTCTGAGGCAAAACACAACATTCGCCATTAAAACTAGTTTCAGCCAATAAACGTCCAAATTTAACGACACCTTAACTAAGGAAATTCTCCTAAAATTCTAACTTAGCTCAATGAGGCGTTTTCATGCATCAAATAACGCCAAATACCTCGAAATCACTATTAACGAGTTTTCCCCCAAAACTCAGAAATTGTTAAATCTCTAACATTCGTCTTAAATCGATTAACTTTATCCAATAACGCTCAATACATTCATTATTTTCACAAATACGGTAGAGCTATCGATTTCGAACCCTAAACCGTGTTTTTTACAAAACCCAAACAAAACCCTAACCGTTACACTTTGTGAAAACCGAACTATAATGCTTCAAAAGCATAGAATCATACCTAGGGTTGCGAGAGGAGGAGAAAACGTAAAGGACGAAAGGCGAACGGAGGACGGACGGACGTCGGAGAGGAGCGATCGCCGTTGATCGCCAAAGGGGAAGGAGAACGCGCAGGAAGAGAAGAAATGGCGTGGAGAAGAAGAAAAACAAATGATTTTAATTCAAATTTTGACTTTACAAATTACCATTTTGCCCTTCCTTTGATTTTATATTAGTTTCGCCCTTTGTTTCGTTATTAAATCGACTATTCGTTTTCTCCAGATTTCCTTACTTTACCCATAGCTCCAACTTATCATTCGGGTTCTGTTAAAACTGTCCGTTCACAAAACGGACCTCGTTTACTATTTTTACTAAAATGTCATTTATATTACGAGAAACTTAATTACTCGAAATATAGCGTTATTACTCCGAAAATTCTCGTAAATTTCTTAAAATTCCTATTAATCATTAGGATTCTAATGACGCTTTCTCTTTGTAAAACGGATTTGATTTGACATATTTACAAAAATGCCATCATATAATATAATATTAATATCCCGTAAAGCCGCGTATTATAGATTCATAACTTTCTTGGATCATTTATACTAAGATTACTCTATATATATATACATATATATATATATATATATATATATATATATATATATATATATATATATATATAGTTATATATATAGTTATATATATATATATATATATTAAACAAAACAGAACAGTACTTAAGACATGGTCATGTCCGAACAAATCTGAACTCTTCGAAAGCTCAACTTCTACAAAAGGCTGTCGACATAAACAGTCACTGAGTCGAGCGACTAGCCTCAGACATCAGTTCCATAATGTGATCGGAACGAGAAAATTCCCTCAAAACGCTCGACTCATCGCTCGCGGGGCTGCATGGATTTCAGACATCCACCGATCAACATGTGTATCCCACGTGCCACATTAAACTTAATCCGATCGCTAAACAACAAGACTTATACACACTCAATCCAATAGAATAAACAACATCATCCGATTGACATGCGTATCCCACGTGACACATTAAGACTCCATCCGATCGCTAAACGAAAAAACTTATACACACTCAATCCAATAAAATAAACAACATCATCTGATTGACATGCGTATCCCACGTGACACATTAAGACTCCATCTGATCGCTAAACGACAAAACTTATATACACTCATCCGATAAAATAAACAACATCATCCGATGGAAGACATCATCCGATGGAAGACATCATCTGATGGAAGACATCATCCGATAAAAGACATCATCTGATCGAAGACATCATCCGATGGAAGACATCATCCGATCGACAGGAAACCTTAACTTATCAAACGACTTAAACCGACAGAAACATCCATCGACGGACATGAACCCTTGACATTTACCTACAGAGAACATCCTGAATTTCACAACTCCCAACACGACTAACACAAACTTGTATTGACACAAACCATAGACATATTCTGAGTATGCATAACGGAAGACTTAAATAAAACAGATCATTCACAACTCAGAAATCAGTCAGACAAGTTTTCTAGAATTCAACGTTTTTAAGAAAAATCTCTCCTACTTAAACTTCAATAATCATAAACCTTACTAATATATTAAAGGTAGCAACCAGGGATCATATTCGCCTTTCCAGCCACACACTGTCACCCTGAGCGCCATCCAGCAACTAGTCTTAAACATCTTCACAGAATTTGAAATCCTCACCTGATTGTTCTTCACCTACATCATAAGGTTTAAACTATAAGCCTAATACTTAGTAAGGAGTGCAATGCTAACATGTATGCATGAATGCACAGCTTAAAGAAAACACATGTTCATGATCTTTTTGTGTTCTTATTCATCGTTTTCATCATATGGATTAAGGGATGATTTGTGCCGAAAAAGGGGTTGATAGTGAGAGTGTACATAGTCCTTTTCGAGTCGTATTCATGGTCCTCCTTTTGGACAGTGACATACGTCAAACCGCCCCCAACCCTCTCTTAATCCTTGTTGCATAAGTTTCATATTCATTTCTTATTCATAGGGAAAATCATGCTTTTAAAATATTTTCATATGCATGAGAAATATTCGTGATACATGAGCATTCTAAAATCATCAGGCTACAGAGCAGGTCATTCATTCGTTAAAGATCACAACATCAATTCGAGTACCATAACCAACCAGATATTAGCACAGATACATTTAACATCATAAACAACACCTCTACTTAGTACCCTTGAGATGTATGGCATTAATGGCCGGAAATCTTACTCACTCACTTACCTGGTTTTCTTAGAAAAACTTGAGCACCTCTCTTCAAACTTCTTCACCTAGAAACATTTCACATTACAGTGTTAAATCAAAATCCTAAAAGTTCTAACCGAAAGTCATCCTAGATTCTAACTTATATATTTCTAAATTTTCCTAGTCGAGTGCCTAATGCGTACAGATTAAGCTTCCAAAAATATCTAAATAACTAGATTCAACTTAGCAGATAAACACAAATTATAAATGTTACTACAATAACCCAACCATTGAAGAATCCGAAACCCCAAGTTCTAGCTGAAAACAGAGCTCTAAGAAACTATCCAGTAACTACATTGTCTAAGTCTTACATAGAGCGTGGATTGTCGAAGTGAATACGGAAGAATCGATCGTTGGTGGAGGAGTAGCTGGCCGAGAGAGAGAGAGAGGAAGAGCTTTGGAGAAAAAGAGAAATCGCCGAGAGAGGAAATGTCGGCTACAGTGGGGTTTAATGAGGTTTAAGGATTTCCATTTTATATATATATTAACTAAAATCCAACTTAATTACAAACTTGCCACCCAACCTAGTTTCACTCAACTTGTAATAAATATGTCTTGACATTAAATTTAAAATCATAAAGGTTAATAAAAAGAGTGACAATCAAAATGGTTAAGAAAATCACCTAGCCGAAATTGTCGGGTGTTACATCCACCCCTCCTTAAATAAAATTTTCGTCCTCAAAAATTGATCAAACAAAGAGCTCTGGATATTTGTCCAACATGTCCTGCTGTCGCTCCCAAGTGGCTTCTTCAATGCCATGATTCGTCCACAAAACTTTTACAAGAGGAATTTCTTTATTCCGTAGAGTCTTAACTGCAGTTTCCAATATTCGGACAGATTTCTCTTCATACGTCAGTGTTGGCTCAATATCAATCTCTGTTGGCTTAACAACCTGCGTCGGATCACGTATGCATTTCCTTAGCATGGATACATGAAAGACATTATGGACCTTTTCCAGCGATGGAGGCAATTGCAACCTATAAGCGGTTTTACCAATCCTTGTCAAGACAGGGAAGGGACCAATGAATCGTGGACTAAGTTTTCCCTTCTTGCCAAATCTTAAAACTCCCTTAAACGGTGAAATCTTCAAGAAAACTTCATCTCCAACAGCAAATTCAAGATCTCTCCTTCCTTGGTCTGCATAACTCTTCTGTCGGCTTTGTGCAGTCATTATCCTTTTCCTAATTATGGCAATCTTGTATGACATCTGCTGTAAAATTTCAGAGCCTAGAAGTTTTGCTTCGCCAACCTCATCCCAGTATAAAGGTGATCTGCATTTCCTACCATACAGTGCCTCGTAAGGTGTCATACCGATAGTGGACTGGTAACTATTGTTGTAGGAGAATTCCACTAAGGGCAGGTATCGATTCCACGATGTCTGAAAGTCTAGCACACACACCCTCAACATGTCCTCAAGTGTCTGGATTGTTCTCTCTGATTGGCCATCTGTCTAAGGATGAAAAGCAGTGCTGATAGATAACTTTGTACCAAGCGTGCCTTGAAGACTTTGCCAGAACCTCGAGGTGAACTTGGGATCACGATCGGAGACAATGGATATCGAAATCCCATGCAATCTGATAATTTCCTGAACATATAGATTAGCAAGGTGGTCCATTGTATAACTTGTCTTTACAGGTAGGAAGTGAGCTGATTTCGTCAATCTGTCAATTACAACCCAAATGCTGTCATGACCTTTAGTTGTCTTAGGTAATCCTACTACAAAATCCATGACAATGTTTTCCCACTTCCATTCGGGAATCGGTAAGGGTTGAAGGGTACCTCCTGGGCGTTGATGTTCTGCTTTAACCTGTTGGAATTCCAAACACGACTCCACATACTTGGCAACATCCCTCTTCAAATTCGGCCACCAATAGAGTAACTTCAAGTCCCGATACATCTTGGTGCTGCCAGGATGCATAGAAAAGGGAGACGAGTGCGCCTCGGCCAAGATCAACTTACGTAATTCCTCATCACTTAGAATGTACCAACGATTCCTAAATTTCAAAATACCATCCTTGGAGAGACTGAACTCAGAAGAGGCGTCCTTCAACTTACATATCATGCTACCTTTTTCCTTTGAATCCTTTTGTTGTGCCTCCTTGATCCTATCCATGATAGTTGGCCTAATAGAAACCTCGGCAAGTAAGGCTAACAGTTCAGAAACCATCTCCAACTCGAACTTATGTACTTCTGTCCTTAAAGGTATAGACATGGTTGACACCGCGGGCTGCATTGTCGTCGACATCCTGCTTAAAGCATCGGCTACAGCATTAGCCTTTCCCGGATGGTACTTAATTTCAAAGTCATAATCTTTAACAAACTCTAACCAACGTGTTTGTCTCATGTTCAACTCCTTTTGGGTAAAGAGGTACTTCAGGCTTTTATGGTCAGAAAACACTTCACACTGCTGACCATACAAATAGTGTCTCCAAATCTTTAATGCAAAAACAACTGCGGCTAATTCCAAATCATGAGTAGGGTAATTCTGTTCATAACTCTTCAGTTGCCTGGAGGCATACACTACAACCTTGCCTTCTTGCATCAAAACACATCCCAATCCCACTTTAGATGCGTCACAATAAACACTAAATCTTCCTTCTTCAGTTGGGAGTGTCAAGAGAGGAGCTGTAGTCAACTTCAGTTTTAGTGTTTGGAAGCTATCTTCACAAGCTTCAGACCAAGAATATTTGGTGTCTTTCTTTGTCAAACTAGTTAAAAGCTTAGCTATCATAGAGAATCCCTTAATGAACTTCCTATAATAACCTGTCAGACCAAGGAAACTACGGACCTCGCTGGCATTTCTTGGCTGTGGCCAGTCCTTAACAGCCTGAATCTTAGTTGGTCTACGGATATGCCCTCAGTAGAGATGACGTGACCTAAAAAGTTGACCTTATCTAACCAGAACTCACATTTGGACAACTTAGCATAGAGTTGTTGCTGTTCTAATGTCATCAAAACTATTCTTAAGTGTTTTTCATGGTCAACTTTAGTCCGTGAATATATTAAGATATCATCAATAAACACAATCACAAACTTATCTAAGTACTCACGAAACACTCGATTCATCAAGTCCATAAAGGCTGAAGGTGCATTTGTCAGTCCAAACGACATCACAAGAAATTCATAGTGTCCATAGCGGGTTCTGAAGGCTGTCTTTGATATATCCCCCTCCTTAACCTTCAGTTGGTAGTAACCTGAACGTAAGTCGATCTTTGAAAACACTTTGGCTCCTTGAAGTTGGTCAAACAAATCGTCGATACGGGGCAAGGGATATCTATTCTTGATTGTCAACTTGTTTAACTCTCTGTAATCTATGCACATTCTAAGAAAACCATCTTTCTTCTTAACGAATAGGACAGGTGCACCCCAGGGAGAACAACTGGGGCGAATAAATCCCTTATCAACTAATTCCTGTAGTTGGACCTTCAATTCCTTCAACTCAACAGGTGCCATGCGGTAGGGGTTCTTAGACACAGGTAAAGCCTCGGGATATGTATCAATTACAAACTCAATTTCTCTATCAGGTGGTAGTCCAGGCAAGTCATCCAAAAATGCTTTTGGAAACTCACGGACTATAGGAATATCCTGAAGTTCTACCTTACTCTTTACTCAGACATCAATTATAATAGCTAGATAACTCTCACAACCACATTTCAATAACCGTTGAGTCTTTAGTGAAGATATAACCGGTATTTTACTTATTTTTGAAATAGCTTGGAAGGAATACCGATATCTGTTTGGGGCTCAGAACTCAACCAATCCAGACCTACAACTTATCGTGGCATAATGTCTGCATAGCCAATCCATTCCTAGTATAACTTCATATTCCTTCATGTCAATTACGATCAGTTCTACGTATAACTTCTTATTTCCTACTGACACAACATCACCTTTTATTATCCGTTCGAAATGTAAAGACTTCCCCGATGGTAACATGACACTAAATGATCTCTCGGCTGACAAGAGTTCTAATTTATGCTTAAATACAAACAGGGTTGATACAAACGAGTGAGTGGCTCCCGTATCTATAAGTGTATAAGCAGAAATACCACAGATCAAAATTTTACCTGTTATGACCGTATGTTGCACTGCATCCTCGTCCTCCATTAAAGCATAGACTCTTGGCGCTACTCTTGCTCGGTTAGGGTCTGGCGGCATGAGGTAATCTCTGACTATGTGTCCAACCTTGTCACATCTATAGCAACGGCCAGAATATAGTTTACATTCGCCATGGTGGTTCTTCTGGCAGGTGGAACATAAGGGAGCCAGAGGTCGTTTTCCTTTTCCTTGATCATCATTTGGATTGAAGGGTCTCTTCACACCTTTCTGCTATTGTTGTGGTCCCCTATTCGGTTGTGGTTGCCAACCTCCGCCCTGGCGTGGTGGTGGCTGAGTATCCTTGATGAACTTCCTTGGTGGTTCACGTTGTCCTTGTACTGTTAACTCAACTTCCTCCAACTCCAAAGCCTTAGCAGCCTCTTCGGAATAAGATATGTTACGGATCCCTGCAGTCTTTACCCCTGGAAGAGGCTCGGCTTCAGTCCATGGACAAACTGGTGAATCTTGTCTTCCTCATCATCCACAAGACGGGGTGCAAATCTGGACAAGGCCTCAAACTTACAGATGTAGTCGGCCACATAACCGGTTTGGCGCAGCTGCATAAACTCTATCTTTTTGTTGACCCGAACCGCTCGGCTAAAATACTCGTCATAAAAGGCCTTCTTGAACCACGCCCAAGTCATAGTTTCCGCATTTGTAGTGCTCAGAATTGAATCCCACCAATGTCTTGCACCCAATGCACGCTCACTCCCATTGTCGTGAGTCGTATTTGAGCTAGAATTCCCTTGTTCATCCTTAGCAGTCACCCACTGCTCAATTTGGCGTGACTGGCGGATAACCAACTCGGTTAACTGAGCGATGGTGTTACTATCCTCGTTTCTTTCCCTTTGTTGACCTCTTACCATTTTGAGATTCCTAAACAAGTAATCATAAACATATCTTAACATAGTGACATTACTAAAATCGTAAATACTTACAGTTGCTGGAGTGTACTCAGGTGGCAGTCAGTGCTGCAAGGCAGTCTACATAATAGATTTTAGAACTTGGTTTCGCTTTGATACCATAATATATATATATATTAGACAAAACAGAACAGTACTCAAGACATGGTCATGTCCGAACAAATCTGAACTCTTCGAAAGCTCAACTTCTACAAAAGGCTGTCGACATAAACAGTCACTGAGTCGAGCGACTAGCCTCAGACATCAGTTCCATAATGTGATCGGAACGAGAAAATTCCCTCAAAACGCTCGACTCATCGCTCGCGGGGCTGCATGGATTTGCAGACATCCACCGATCAACATGTGTATCCCACGTGCCACATTAAACTTAATCCGATCGCTAAACGACAAGACTTATACACACTCAATCCAATAGAATAAACAACATCATCCGATTGACATGCGTATCCCACGTGACACATTAAGACTCCATCCGATCGCTAAACGAAAAAACTTATACACACTTAATCCAATAAAATAAACAACATCATTTGATTGGCATGCGTATCCCACGTGACACATTAAGACTCCATCTGATCGCTAAACGACAAAACTTATATACACTCATCCGATAAAATAAACAACATCATCCGATGGAAGACATCATCTGATGGAAGACATCATCCGATAAAAGACATCATCTGATCGAAGACATCATCCGATGGAAGACATCATCCGATCGACAGGAAACCTTAACTTATCAAACGACTTAAACCGAAAGAAACATCCATCGACGGACATGAACCCTTGACATTTACCTACAGAGAACATCCTGAATTTCACAACTCCCAACACGACTAACACAAACTTGTATTGACACAAACCATAGACATATTCTGAGTATGCATAGCGGAAGACTTAAATAAAATAGATCATTCACAACTCAGAAATCAGTCAGACAAGTTTTCTAGAATTCAACGTTTTTAAGAAAAATCTCTCCTACTTAAACTTCAATATTCATAAACCTTACTAATATCTTAAAGGTAGCAACCAGGGATCATATTCGCCTTTCCAGCCACACACTGTCACCCTGAGCGCAATCCAACAACCAGTCTTAAACATCTTCGCAGAATTTGAAATCCTCACCTGATTGTTCTTCACCTACATCATAAGGTTTAAACTATAAGCCTAATGCTTAGTAAGGAGTGCAATGCTAACATGTATGCATGAATGCACAGCTTAAAGAAAACACATGTTCATGATCTTTTCGAGTTCTTATTCATCGTTTTCATCATATGGATTAAGGGAGGATTTGTACCGAAAAGGGGGTTGACAGTGAGAGTGTACATAGTCCCTTTTGGGTCGTATTCATGGTCCTCCTTTTGGACAGTGACATACGCCAAACCGCCTCAAACCCTCTCTTAATCCTTGTTGCATAAGTTTCATATTCATTTCTTGCTCATAGGGAAAATCATGCTTTTAAAACATTTTCATATGCATGAGAAATATTTGTGATGCATAAGCATGAGCATTCTAAAATCATCAGGCTACAGAGGAGGTCATTCATTCGTTAAAGATCACAACATCAATTCAAATACCATGACCAACCAGATATTAGGACAGATACATTTAACATCATAAACAACACCTCTACTTAGTACCCTTGAGATGTAGGGCCTTAATGGCCGGAAATCTTACTCACTCACTTACCTGGTTTCCTTAGCAAAACTCGAGCACCTCTCTTCAAACTTCTTCACCTAGAAATATTTCACATTACAGTGTTAAATCAAAATCCTAAAAGTTCTAACCGAAAGTCATCCTAGATTCTAACTTATATATTTCTAAATCTTCCTAGTCGAGCTCCTAATGCGTACAGATTAAGCTTCCAAAAATATCTAAATAACTAGATTCAACTTAGCAGATAAACACAGATTATAAATGTTACTGTTGTGCAAAGATGACACTACGCAAGTGCACGTATCGCAATTCAAGTAGTACAAAGATATCGATCCCACGAGGACAAAATTTAATCAATCATAAACTATTTATGGAACAATAATTTAATTTCAGAGAAATTAATATTCAAATATGAAAAATAATGGAAACTAAACCAAATTATGTAACTAGATAATTAGAAACGGCTTCGATTCGATTTCCTTCACTAATTGATTTCTTACTACAAATATTGTAGGGAATGCTATAGTTTTATTTTAAATGACTAGAATTTTCTCATGAATCAAGGCTTGGTCTATGCTCTTGATTAATTCCTTTTTATATTATTTTTCAGACTTATGAAAAATCAATACAAGCTAGAATTCCACTTAAGTGTTATTCTATATATCACATGAATTTAAGCAACCATTATGATAATACTTATAATTGATACTTGTCACATGCATCAATCATCCATGCAATTCAATACACGTCTCAATAACTATTTCATGGCGTCTAAAATAGCATCCTAGTATTTATTCATGTGGCGTGCATAAAATAAATTAATCACTAAAAACATATTGAATTGTTTAACATAAATCAAAAGCATTCCACAAGAAATCAATAGTTTAGTACTCTCTCATCGAGCCAAAAGGAAATTAGTTCATGAAAAAGAAATTAATTAAACAATCCATAAAATTCATAGAGAAAAATATAAGAAAATGAGAAGAATAAGAAGAATTGGTGGAATTCTCCCTTGAAGACCGTGTCTCCCTTGCTGAATGACTCCTTTTCCTCCAAAAAAAAAAATTCTCCCTCTTGCTGAATGATTCTCTTTTCTTGTTCTCCGTATCCAGCACACCTTCTCTTTCCTCCTTGATTCTCTTTGATTTTGTTTTTAATTTCCTTGATTTTTGCCTTCTATTTCTCTCTCTTCTCCTTGAGCCTTTGAATTTGAATTTTCCCGCTATTAAAATAACTCTAATTTTCACATGTGTTTCCATCTTTTAAATCTTCCACATCATCAGTAATCTGCAAATAAAAATAATTAGTGATAATTATCTGAAAAATAACACATATTTTTAATAATTGACAAAGATACTGATGCTGTGGCTTTGCTGCAGCATTCACTGTTAATATATATGCATTACTTTGATTTATCACTCAAATTTAAGCAATTTATAATTAAAAGCACTTGTAGAATAAGTCTTTTTCAAGACTTAACAGTTACTACAATAGCCCAACCATTGAAGAATCCGAAACCCCAAGTTCTAGCTGAAAACAGAGCTCTAAGAAACTATCCAGTAACTACATTGTCTACGTCTTACCT
The DNA here is from genome assembly GCA_022432975.1 of Begonia masoniana. Taxonomy (NCBI): domain Eukaryota; kingdom Viridiplantae; phylum Streptophyta; class Magnoliopsida; order Cucurbitales; family Begoniaceae; genus Begonia; species Begonia masoniana. The sequence continues at coordinate 7,388,434 of CM039512.1, read as the reverse complement.
AGAGCGTGGATTGTCGAAGTGAATACTGAAGAATCGATCATTGGTGAAGGAGTAGCTGGCCGAGAGAGAGAGAGAGGAAGAGCTTTGGAGAAAAGGGGAAATCGCCGAGAGAGGAAATGTCGGCTACAGTAGGGTTTAATGAGGTTTAAGGATTTCCATTTTCTATATATATTAACTAAAATCCAACTTAATTACAAACTTGCCACCCAACCTAGTTTCACTCAACTTGTAATAAATATGTCTTGACATTAAATTTAAAATCATAAAGGTTAATAAAAAGGGTGACAATCAAAATGGTTAAGAAAATCACCTGGCCGAAATTGTCGGGTGTTACAATTACTTCTGATTGTGGAACAACACAAAGTTTTTCCCAACCTCTTTCTTGAATAATATTGCTCACATAACTCGGGTACCTTTGTAATTGCTTGGCTTCGACTAAGAACCTTTTTTCCTGAGCAAAAGACCACTGTTGTAAGCTTTGCTCATATCGCAACTTTGCCTCCTTAGATATGAAAGCCATTCTGTTCACTTTCTTGGTGTTCTTCTGTCCTTTTTGTTTTTGTGATAACCCGAATGTGAATGTATGTGTACGACTGCGGGGCACACCTCGGGTTGCGGGGCAAACCTCGGGACCTAAGCCGAGTGTAGGCGAATCCCGGACTCGAGTATAGGCGAATCCCGGGTTGTAAAAAGGGGGGTCGTCACAATCCCACATCGCTTGGGGATGTATGTGGAAATGAAACATATGTAAAGAGACCCTCCCAAGATAGCAAGACGTGTTTTGGAGCACAATTGACAACGGATTCCATAAGAACTCCGAAGTTAAAAGTGCTTCGGCGAGAGCAATTCCAGGTTGAGTGACCTTCTGGGAAGTTCTCGCCAAACAAATGCCGTGAGGGGAGGATATTGGGCTGCGGCCCAATTCCCAGAGCGGACAATATCTTGCTGGGAAACGGGGTCGTTACAAATGGTATCAGAGCCTGTACCCAACTGGAAATGTGGCCAACGAGGACGTTGGGCCCCCGAGGAGGGGTGATGGTGATAACCCAAATGTGAACGTATGTGTACGACTGCGGGGCAAACCTCGGGATCTAAGCCGAGTGTAGGCGAATCCGGACTCGAGTATAGGCGAATCCCGGGTCGTAAAAAGGGGGGTCGTCACAATCCCACATCGCTTGGGGATGTATGTAGAAATGAAATATCTGTAAAGAGACCCTCCCAAGATAGCAAGACACGTTTTGGAGCACAATTGACAACGGATCCCATAAGAACTCAGAAGTTAAAAGTGCTTCGGCGAGAGCAATTCCAGGTTGAGTGACCTTCTGGGAAGTTCTCGCCAAACAAATGCCGTGAGGGGAGGATATTGGGCTGCGGCCCAATTCCCAGAGCGGACAATATCTTGCTGGGAAACGGGGTCGTTACAAATGGTATGAGAGCCTTGTACCCAACTGGAAATGTGGCCAACGAGGACGTTGGGCCCCCGAGGAGGGGTGATGGTGATAACCCAAATGTGAACGTATGTGTACGACTGCGGGGCAAACCTCGGGATCTAAGCCGAGTGTAGGCGAATCCCGGACTCGAGTATAGGCGAATCCCGGGTCGTAAAAAGGGGGGTCGTCACAATCCCACATCGCTTGGGGATGTATGTAGAAATGAAATATCTGTAAAGAGACCCTCCCAAGATAGCAAGACACGTTTTGGAGCACAATTGACAACGGATCCCATAAGAACTCAGAAGTTAAAAGTGCTTCGGCGATGGAGAGCAATTTAGGTTGGGTGACCTTCTGGGAAGTTCTCACCAAACAAATCCGTGAGGGGAGGATATTGGGCTGCGGCCCAATTCCCAGAGCGGACAATATCTTGCTGGGAAACGGGGTCGTTACAAATGGTATCAGAGCCTGTACCCAACTGGAAATGTGGCCAACGAGGACGTTGGGCCCCCGAGGAGGGGTGATGGTGATAACCCAAATGTGAACGTATGTGTACGACTGCGGGGCAAACCTCGGGATCTAAGCCGAGTGTAGGCGAATCCGGACTCGAGTATAGGAGAATAAAGGGTCGTAAAAAGGGGGGTCGTCACAATCCCACATCGCTTGGGGATGTATGTAGAAATGAAATATCTGTAAAGAGACCCTCCCAAGATAGCAAGACACGTTTTGGAGCACAATTGACAACGGATCCCATAAGAACTCAGAAGTTAAAAGTGCTTCGGCGAGAGCAATTCTAGGTTGGGTGACCTTCTGGGAAGTTCTCACCAAACAAAATCCGTGAGGGGAGGATATTGGGCTGCGGCCCAATCCCCAGAGCGGACAATATCTTGCTGGGATAAGGAGTCGTTACAGTTTTGGCCTCATCTTATCGGTCAAAAGTTGTCTCTGAATATCCGAGTAATCCTTTTCGTCTAACGCCCAAGCGTTTGTAGAAGCGGCAGGAAGCAGAAAGTTTCCAAACCTTCACTAATTGTCTACGGTAGATGTTGAGCAGTAAAATAACCCTAGTGACTGCTGCGAGAGAACTTCCGTAATGAACCAGAGAAGTAAAAAAAATAAAATAAAATACAATTGAAAATAAACTCATTTAAACTTAAAATTAATGCAAATAAAATTAAAGAAATTAATAAAAGGATAGCTTTGAGGGTTGCCTCCCTAATAGCGCTAAGTTTTAAAGTCTTTAGCCAGACTCCCTTTCTCTTCATTGCTCTTCAAAATCTTGTAGAGAAATTGACAGGATCTTTGTCAATTTTTCTCCAAAATAATGTTTGATTCGTTGACCATTCACCTTAAAATTTTTTCCACTTCTTTCATCATGTAATTCCACTGTTCCATATGGGTAAATTTCAACTATTTCGAACGGTCCAGACCATCGAGATTTCAACTTTCCCGAAAATAATCTTAACCTAGAATTGAATAAAAGAACCAATTGCAATTTTTCAAAAACTCTTGGTTGAATCTTCCGGTCATGTCATTTTTTAACCTTCTCCTGTGTTCTCATAGGCTCCTAATCTCAGCTCTTCTAGTTCCTGTAATTATAGAAATCTGCTCTTTCCTGCTTGTTGTAAGTTTAAGTTCAATGTCTTTAATGCCTAGAAAGCCTATTGCTCTAACTCAACAGGGAGATGACATGCTTTTCCATAGAGCATGTTGTACGGGGTAGTTTCCAACGGATTCTTGTAAGCTGTTCTATACGTCCATAATGCATCATCTAGTTTCAAAGACCAATCTTTTCGACTTGGGTTCACCACCTTTTCCAAAATTTTCTTGATTTCTCTGTTGGATACCTCAGCCTGTCCATTACTTTGTGGATGGTACGTTGTTGTCACTTTGTGCTTAACTCCATATTTGCTTAATAATCCAGCGAATGATTTATTGCAAAATTGAGATCCTTCATCGCTGATTATCGCTCGAGGTGTTCCAAACCTAGTGAAGATATTTTTCTGCAAAAATTTTAGCACATTTTTCCCTTCATTGTTTGGAAGTGCTATTGCCTCAACCCACTTAGAGACATAATCAGCAGCCACAAGTATATATTGATTTCCAAAGGATGCTGGGAAATGTCCCATGAAATCTGTCCCTCATACATCAAAAATTTCTATTTCTATGATGTTGGTTAATGGCAGCTCGTGTTTCCTAGAAATATTCCCTACCCTTTGGCATTTGTCACAATTTTTAACAAACTCATTAGCATCCTTAAAAAGAGAAGGCCAGTACAAACCTGACTGCAGAACTTTTGCAGCTGTTCAGGTTCCTCCATAATGGCCGCCATATGATGCTGCGTGGCATTGCTGCAGCACTGACTACATTTCCTCCTTTGGAACACACCTCCTCAATAGCTGGTCAGTGCATTGCTTGAAGAGAAACGGCTCGTCCCAGAAGTATTGCTTTACATCTTTCAGGAACTTCCTTCTCTGCTGATAATCTAAATCGAAAAGGATTATATCACTTACGATAAAATTAACAAAATCAGCATAGCAGGGTGCCGAATAGCCTTCCACCTTCAACATATATTCATCAGGAAAGGATTCTCTTATAATTCCTTCATCTTGCTATTCACCCATATTTTCCAGACGAGATAAATGATCAGCCACTTGGTTTTCGCACCCTTTTCTGTCTCGAATCTCCACATCAAACTCTTGAAGTAACAACACCCATCGAATAAGCCTAGGTTTAGCATCCTTCTTAGCAACCAAATATTTTATTGCTGCATGGTCAGTATACACAATAACTTTTGTCCCAATTAAATAAGCTCTAAATTTGTCAAATGCAAACACTACAGCTAGTAGTTCTTTCTCTGTGGTTGTGTAGTTGTTTTGAGCCCCGTTCAAAGGTTTTGCTGGCGTAATAAATAGAGTGAAATAATTTATCTTTCTTCTGTCCAAGAACCACTCCCATCGCACATTCACTTGCATCACACATCAAAATAAAAGGTGAATTCCAGTCGGGTGCAACTATCACAAGTGCAGTGATCAACTTCTATTTCAGCAGGTTAAAAGCTTCCAGGCAATTTGGGTCAAAATCGAATGAAATATTCTGCTCCAGTAACTTGCATAAAGGCTTCGATATTCTAGAAAAATCTTTAATAAAGCGCCTATAGAATTCTGCATGCCCCAAGAAGATTCTAATTCCTTTCACTGTTTTTGGTGAAGGTAGCTTCTCAATAATTTCGATCTTCGCTTTATCCACCTCTAATAAACCTTTTGTTGAAATTCGATGCCCCAAAACTATTCCTTCGGTCACCATAAAATGGCACTTTTCCCAGTTCAACACGAGATTAGTTTCCATGCATTTTTTCAAGACCCGCTCTAAATTTATTAAGCATGCTGCAAAAGAATCTCCAGCAATCAAAAAATTATTTATAAATATTTCCAAATATTCTTCAATCATGTCGAAAAAAGTTGCCATCATGAAATGCTGGAACGTTGCTGGAGCATTGCACAGACCGAACGGCATTCTCTTGAAGGCGAAAGTTCCATATGGGCAGGTGAAGGTTGTTTTCTCCTGGTATTCGGGTGCTATTGTTATTTGGTTATACCCTGAGTACCCGTCTAAAAAGCAATAAAACTTTTTACCTGCTAGTCTGTCCAACATTTGATCTATAAAGGGGAGAGGAAAATGGTCCTTTCGGGTGGCTTTATTCAACTTCCTGTAGTCCATGCAAATCCTCCACCCAGTAACTGTTCTTGTTGGAATTAGTTCACTTTTCTCATTAGCTATCACAGTTGTCTCTCATTTCTTTGGAACACAATGAATCGGGCTAATCCATGAGCTGTCAGAAATGGGGTAAATTATTCCTGCATCCAACTACTTGAGTATATCTTTCTTCACAACTTCTTTCATAATCGGATTTAGTCTTCTCTGCTGATCTATTGTTGCAGTAACTCCTTCCAATCTAATCTTATGCATACAAATGCTTGGGCTTATCCCTTTTATGTCTTTCACTGTCCATGCTAAAGCTGGCTTGTATCTTTTCAGCACATCTATTAACTCTTGCTCCTGCATATTAGATAAGGTGGCAGAAATAATAGTAGGAAATGTTTCTTTGAGTCCTAGATATACATACTTCAAGTGAGGTGGCAGCTGTTTGAGTTCCACTGTTGCTGCTTCTTCGCTAGAATGTTGCCAATCCTCATTTCTATCTTCGGTTCTAATTAATGCTTCGAACTGCCTTCTATACCCGCTTGATAATTGCTTTATTTCTGCTGCTTTGATTTCTTTAGAAATATTGAAGCACTCTTCTTCATCGTATGGGCATTTTATTGCTTTTAAAACATTGAAAGTAATTTGCTGGTCATTAACCCTCATTGTGAGTTCTCCTCTCTGTACGTCAATTAGAGTTCTGCCAGTGGCTAAAAATGGCAGCCCCAATATTATTGGCACCTCCCGATCTGCTTCGTAGTCAAGAATGATGAACTCTGCAGGGAATATGAACTTGTCCACCTTTACTAACACATCTTCTATCTTTCCTTGCGAGTGAGTTAGTGATCGGTCAGCAAGCTGCAGAGTTACTATTGTTGGCCTTGCTTCTCCAATTCCAAGCTTCTTAAAGATTGACATGTGCATCAAATTGATACTAGCTCCAAGATCACATAGAGCTTTTCCGAAATAATTATTTCTGATTGTGCAAGGAATGGTGAAACTACCAGGGTCCTTCAAATTTGGTGGAATTTTGTTCTGCAATATGTAGCTCGTTTCCTTAGTCATAGCCACCATCTTATACTCTCCTAATCTCCTCTTTTTAGATAAGATGTCTTTCATGAATTTTGCGTAATTTGGCATTTGTTCAAGAGCTTCCACCAGAGGTACGTTTATGTGCAATTGTTTCAGAACGTCCAGAAATTTTTTAAACTGCTTTTCCTGGTTGTGTTTTTGTAGCCTCTGTGAAAACGGTGGAGGAGGTTTCTGGAGTTGATTTTTTGCATGTCGATGTTGTGAGCGGAACTGCAGCATTGATATTAATTTCTCCAGATTCCATATTATTCTCTTCGGCTTCCTCAGTACTCTATTTCTTAATCATCAATTCTTTTTCCTATAAACCCTCAGTTCTGGGTTGCTTTTCTGTTTCCTTTTCTTGGTTAATATTCTTTGGTTTCTCCACTCTCTGTGGCTTCTCTGGAATCTCCACTTCTCTTCCATTCCTTAATATAATAGCCTTGCAGTGTTCTTTTTCCGGTCTCTGTGGAATTTCAATGTCACTTGGTAATTGTCTCATGCTTCTCGAATTTGCAGATTGAGCTAGCTGCCCCAGTTGGGTTTCAATATTCTTTATAGAGACTGCTAAATTCTGCAATATTATGTCTGTCCTTGAAGCATATTCCCTTGCAAAATTATCTGGTTTTTCTTGAGATCTGGCTTCTGAACTTGCTGAGTGTAGTTCTGGGCGTAATTATCAGCAGATCTTGCAGGTATTGCATTACTCTGTTGCTGCGAATTCCATTAGAAGTTTGGATGTTGTCTCCATCCAGGGTTGTACGTCAGTGAGAAGGGATTATTGTTTCGGTTATACCCCACATAATTCGCAGATTCGGGGTTCGTAGGGCATGAGCTATCATCATGGTTCTCCCCACAGAAAATACATGAAATCTTCCGTATTTGTGGTTGTTGTTGTTTGTTCATAGCTTTCATGGCATTTTCTAAAGAAGCTATTTTTGCATTAAGAGCAGCAACTTCATCTACTTCATAAACTCCAGGTGCTCTCCTTGCAGTTGTATTCCTGTCTTATGGCCATTGATAGCTATTCACCGTCATTCTTTCCAGTAAGTCATATGCCTCATTAAAAGATTTTGACAGCAGTGTTCCATTGGCTGCTGCATCAATGATCGATTGGGTTTGTCCATTCAATCCGTTGTAAAACATTTCCAACTGAATCCAATGAGGGATCCCGTGATTTGGGCACTGTCTCAGCAACTCTTTAAATCTATCTCATGCTTCATAGAGTGATTTTTCATCCCTCTATTGGAAGCTTGTTATTTCATTTCTCATCCTTGCATTCCTCACTGGTGGGTGATACTTCATAATAAATTTCTTAGCAAGATCCTCCTAAGTAGTGATAGTGTCTGAATGAATGCTGTTTAACCAATCTCTTGCTCAATCTCTCAAAGAATATGGGAAAAGTTTTAGTCTCAATGCCTCTGCAAATACTCTAGGAAAGTTGAAAGAATCACTAACTTCGCCAAACACTTTCAAATGATGGTGAGGATTATCTGTCACTGCTCCAGTAAACTGTCCTACTGTTTGGAGCATTTGAAACATCACCGGTTTAAGCTCAAATCTGATGGCGCATAGGTCTGGTCTTACTATTCCAGGATTTAAATCATTAAGTGTAGGAATTGCAAAATCTTGAATGGGCATGTCTCTGTCATCCACAATTCCTTCAGCATTGTCTCTCTCTTTCTATGTTCGCCATATTTTCTCCCTCAATATACTGTTGCTATTGTTGTCTTCTTCTTGCTCTGAATGTCCTTTCAATTTCTAGATCTATAGGTATAAGATCCTGTGCGTTTTCTTCGTCCGGCATAAATCAATAATACCTGAAATTATAGAAATCAAGTAAAATAAAATAAAATAATTATAGCAAAATAATCACAACTAATCAATATCCCCGGCAACGGTGCCAAAGACTTGTTAGTGATTTTCTACACTTATACGCAAGTGCACGTATCACAATCAAGTAGTATATAAAATATCGATCCCACAAGGATATTTTTAATTGTATTAATTGCTATAAAAATCTTATAAAAATATTAAAATGATAGATGAAAATAATTAGAAATAAATTTGAATGATGATGTAACAAAATAAAACAGGATAAACGAGATAAAATCAATGAAAGGAAGCCTTGGCTATGATCAATTTCTTCGTTACGATAATTTTACTACTGATGCTCTGGTAATGCTCTGCAGAATTGTCTATGAACAGCAAGAATAAATTAATTCTATGATTCTTTCGAATTGCCTAGATAAATTCAATTTAGAATTTCTCTCTACGTTAAAAGAAGGTAACTAACATTGAATCTCTATAAACCCAATTATTATTGCCAATCGAATTAATGCTAACTACGTTGTAACAATTTAATTCGATTAATTATTCGTGCATCTTAGAATTTATACTTATCTTTCGATACAATATAAACATAGATCATCAACCTATCTATCGATATGATCTGAATTAAGCAAGGAATATCACAAATAATTGTTCAATAAACAATTGCATAAACAAACCGAGATCGTAGCAAAATTCGTAACAAATATTCTAGGCCTAACCAAGAAATAGTTTAGCTACTAGACATAATTAAAATAAAACTAAAAATAATGGTGTTCACAAAAATCATAAATAGTAAAGAAGAAAAGGAGAAGATCAGAATAATGGCGTCGCCGGTCTTCTTCTCCAGAACCAGATCCAGTCTCCTGTTCTCTCTAAAAAAAATCTCCTTTTATGGTTTTCTTAATCTTCAGTATTTTCTACGTCTTGATTCTCTCTCCAATCCCTAAAATTATGCATGTTTCAATTATCTCTCAAATCCCTGGAATCATGCATTCTCTTTCTTCTTTTTGTTTTAAATTTTCATTTCAGATTCTGCCACTTTTCCCAGTCGTCCACACTTTCTGTCTTCTTTCTGTTTTTCTCAGTCGTCCACGCTTTCTGCGTCCACGCTTTCCAGTCGTCCACGCTTTCCAGTCGTCCACGGCCAAGTTCGCAACTTGTTCGTGAGTTTTGTCTTTTAGTGCTTTTTGTCATTTAGTTTCTGTCACTTCTCCATGTTGCAGTAGTCGTCCATTTTCTCTATTTTCGTCCATTTTCTTTTGTCGTCCACGGTTGTTGTCTATTTTCTTTTGTAGTCCACAGTTATTGTCTATTTTCTTTTGTCGTCCACAGTTCTTTTTGCGTCCACGTGCTTCAATAATTTCCAAATTTCTTTCTTCCAATTAGCTCTTCCTTCTATCTTCGAACTTCAATTAATTTGTTTTATTCTTCCATGATTCCAGCATCCTTCTCTCTCATCATGTTCAGAGCAACAAATTTCTGTTTTCTCTTTCTTCACGATTCTCCCGCAATTGAATTGATCTTCCCGCTATTAATTTTGCATTCAAATATGAAAATTTAAAACTCAAATTATAGAGAAAAATCTGCTCAAAATAGAAAATATGCATGGAATATATTAAATCAAATCAAAGCACTGATGTTGAAGCATTATATACCAATTGTAGTAAATTCCTACAAATTTATTCTTGCATTCACTCAATTCATATACGTTCTTTCAATTTAATTACTGTATAAAATAACTCTAATTTAAGAGTTATCAGGGATCGACCTCCCGTTCTGGGGCAATGACCCCCGTTCTCAGCCCTAATTTTAAGAACAAGTGGTCACCGCCTCCAATCGGTCCCCCGTTCTCCAACCCTAATTTTGAGAATGAGGGGTGGTTTCAGGGCGGTGACCCACCGTTCTCCTCCTCATCCTCCTCCCCCTCCCCTCCTCCCAAATATTAAGGGGTGCGAACAGGGGATCACTGCCCCGAAACCACCCCATGTTCTTAAACATTGTTTTTGAGAACGGGGTTGTTTCGGGGCGGTAACCCTCCGTTCACGAATACCTCTAAAATGGGGAGGCATGAACAGGGGTCCGTTTAGGGGGCGGGAACCCCTGTTCTCCAATTACGTGCGGTGCACGTTAGATGGGGTCCCCGCCCCTCACATCGACCCTATGATCCAATACGTCCAGTGCCGCGTAAGCACCGGGAGTGTTTCAAATTAAACTCATAAGGGTTCAAATTGGTTTTAACCCATCTTTTTAATTGTTCTGTTCTCTTGTCGCGAAGAACTTAGAAGAGTGGGCTGCCAGCCGCGAAGAAAAATAGAGAGGGAAGAGTGTCGTCGCTGTCCACGAAGAGGAAACAATTAATAGAGGGGTCGCCAAATGGACCAGTCGCCGATCAAGCAAGTGACTTTAGTTGCTGTTGTCCGAGGAAGAAGATCTTCGTCGCGCAGCCGAGGAGGAGGAGAACGTCGTCGACGCCCTTCGATCAGAACCCACTGCCTTTGAGTCAATTTTTGTGTATAGAGATCAATTGTCATCTCGTTGGGTTCTTCAGGCTCATTCTCTATTTCACAGAGCGCCGCACGCCATCTCCGATCTGTTATGTTCAGAGTCACCAGCCGCCGCACAGAACTTCGCAGTCGCTCAAGTCACCACTAGTTTGCTCTGACTCGCAGTTTTGTCCTTGTAGGTCGCACGCCCTGTGAATAGGAATCAATTTTGTTTGGGGATTGATATGTTTTGTTGAAAAATTAAAGTATTTTGGATATTTTCAACTGAGGAAATTGATTTTCTTAGGTGAAATCAAGTTATAAAAATTCAAACTTTTGTGTGTGGATTACTTTGGAGAGCGAGAATATCTGGATATTTTTTGGGATTTATTTTGATATTGTGGGCTAATTTTGTTGGGATATTGTTTTTGGGCTTCAAAATTATGGAATTGGATATTCTAGAGTTCAATATTTTGTTGAAGTCAGTTTTTTGAGCGATAGGTTCGTTCAGGTTTGATATCCTCTTATTAGATCGGAACACAAGATTTCAGTTATGGCAAGTGAAGATGCGAGATTTCCTTGCACATATGGAATTTGACGAAGCGCTATTTGGACTCGATAAAATGTCCACATCTTTAAGTGAAGAGGAGAAAATTCTGAATGATCGAAAAGTTTTATCTACAATACGTCTCCATTTATCAAGTCAGATTTTGCAGGATGTTCTGAACAAGAAAACTACCGCCAAATTATGAGTAAAATTTGAGCAGTTGTGTATGAAGAAAATCTTCACAAGTAAGTTGCATTTAAAGCAACGTTTATTTTCTCATCAATTGATGAAAGCTAGTTCAGTTGAAGAACACTTGACCGTATTCAAAGAATTAGTTTCAGATTTGGAGACTAGGCAATGCAAGTTTTGTTGAGAAAATAAAAGGTTTTCACATTAAACTTTATTTATGACATTTAAGTTGTGTGTGGCTTTTGGTTGTATAACCGATAGTATTTAATTTGGGAGTTTGGGTTTAGGAGTTATGAGCATTTGATGATATTTAAGTTTTTTAACAATTGGTATTCCCTAGTTGTTACTTTTGTAAGCCTATAAAAGCATGTTTAGTTGAATGAATAAACACATCTTCTCCAACCTTTGTCCTTTATATTTTTCTTGTGCTAACAAATTGGTATCAGAGCATACAAAAAAAGTGGATAATGGCCAACGGTGGGGGAATGGGTCCGCTTCAACTACCGATGCTTACCAAGCTCAACTATGACAATTGGAGCATCAAGATGAAGGCGTTAGGAGCATAGGACGTGTGGGAAATCGTGGAAAATGGTTTCCAAGAGCCGGATGATAGAGCCGATCAAGCGCAAAAAGACGCGTTAAAGGAGACAAGAAAGAAGGACAAGAAGGCCCTCAATATCTTGTACCAATCGGTGGACGAAGACATGTTTGAGACCATCGCCAATGCCAAGACGTCAAAGGAGGCGTGGGACAAACTCCAATCGACTCATAGAGGAGCCGATAGTGTGAAAAAGGTACGGTTGCAAACTTTACGTGGCGAGTTTGAATCATTACAGATGAAGGAGACGGAGATGATAGCGGAATATCACACAAAAGTAATGACCATTGTCAACCAATTGAGACGGAACGGTGAAGAAATCGCCGATGTTCGTGTCATGGAGAAGGTTCTACGGAGCCTAAATACAAAGTTCGAGATCATCGCCACGACAATCAAGGAGACAAAGGATCTCGATAACATCTCGATTGAACAATTCATAGGCTCGTTGCAAGCCTATGAGGAGAAAAGGAAAAGGAAGATGGAGAAAAATGAGACCGTAGAACAACTTCTCCAACTCAAACTCAAGGAAGAGAACAATCGTGGACGTGGAAGAGGTCGCGGTGGTCGAGGTCATGGTGGAAGAGGCGAAGCCAACACCGACGTTTCTCAAAACTCGCGTGAATCTTCAAGAGGAAGAGGAGGCCAAGGTCGTGGAAGACGTGGTGGAAGGTCCGGGAGAGATAAATCTCAGGTAAAATGTTATAATTGTAATAAATATGGACATTATGCAAATGAGTGTTACTCGGAGCCGACTGACCGAAAGCAAAAGGACCTGTCAACTGCCGGCACTTCCAACGCCAATCAAGGGGAGTCCAATTATGCGGAGGAGGACGGGACCTTATTCATGGCTTCAAAAGGAGAAGAAGAGAGTCAAGATAGCAAGTGGTATCTTGACACGGGAGCCTCAAATCACATGTGTGGGAACCGCGAGATGTTTGCGGAATTGAATGAGATGGAGAAAGGCAATATTGCTTTTGGAGACAATTCTTTGGCCGCCATCAAAGGAATAGGTAAAATTCTCATTCGGTCAAAAAATGGAGAAAATCGATATATCCCAAATGTTTATTACATTCCTAATGTAAAAAACAATATATTGAGTGTAGGACAATTATTAGAGAGAGGTTTTGAAATTCAAATGAAAAATAATTGTTTGTATTTGAGAGATAATCATGAGAGACTTGTCGCTAAAGTCTCCATGACCAAAAACCGAATGTTTCCTTTGAATGTTTGTAATGATGTTCCGAAATGCTTGAAGACGTGTTATGAGGATCTCTCTTGGCTATGGCATCTACGGTACGGGCACCTCTATTTTGGAGGTCTAGAAGACTTATCGAAGAAGAAGATGGTACGGGGTTTACCGCATATTCACAATCCAAACCAAGTGTGTGAAGGGTGCTTACTCGGAAAACATCATCGAAGTAGTTTTCCAAAGGAGTCTATGACAAGAGCTAAGAAGCCTCTAGAACTCATCCATGCCGATGTATGTGGAATGATCAAACCGGAGTCTCATGGTAGAAGTAAATACTTCCTTATCTTTATTGATGATTTTTCTAGAAAAACATGGGTCTATTTTTTGAAGGAAAAATCAGAAGTATTTGCAATCTTCAAGAGATTCAAGGTACGTGTGGAGAATGAAAGCAACCTTACGATCAAGGCCATGAGAACCGATCGAGGTGGTGAATTCACATCAAATGAGTTCAAACAGTTTTGTGATGAAAAAGGCATCCGACGTCCCTTAACGGTGCCAAGGACACCGCAACAAAATGGCGTGGCAGAGAGGAAGAATCGGACAATTTTGAACATGGCAAGAAGCATGCTAAAGACCAAGAAGATGCCGAGGGAATTTTGGGCAGAGGCCGTAGCTTGTGCAGTCTATTTGACAAACCGAGCACCAACCAAAAGTGTACTTGACAAGACGCCTCAAGAAGCATGGAGTGGAAGAAAGCCCGGAATTAGTCACTTCAAGGTGTTTGGGAGTATTGCATATGCTTATGTGTCGGAAGAAAAAAGGACCAAACTCGACGATCGAAGCGAGAAGCTTATCTTCATTGGCTATGACGCAAGTTCAAAGGGTTATCGCCTCTATAATCCTTTGAATGGGAAGGTAAATATTAGTCGTGATGTTGTTTTTGATGAGGAAGCTTCTTGGGATTGGAATACACAAGAGGAGGAGTATGATTTCCTTCCATACTTTGAAGGAGACGATGAAGATGAGCCAATCAGGGATGAAATGGGTGAAGTTTTGCCCATTCCAGCATCACTCCGATCGACCAATCCGTCGTCATCTGAAGGCTTAGCGCCAGACAATGGATCATCCATCAGATCAGAGGCATTTTCAAGCGATTCGGAGAACGAAATTGGCCCAAGAGGAACCCGAAGTCTACAAGAACTTAATGAGGTAAATGAAAATCAAAATGACATAGTACTCTATTGTCTTCTTGGTGATTGTGAGCCCATTAGTTTCCAAGAAGCCATTGCAAATGAAAAATGGAAGGATGCAATGGATGAAGAGATTCGAGCGATAGAAAAAAACAACACATGGGAGTTGACCAATCTTCCAAAAGGGCACAAACCGATTGGAGTAAAGTGGATATACAAGACAAAGAGAAAGGCCAATGGCGATGCTGAGAGGCACAAGGCGAGACTAGTGGTGAAAGGGTATAGTCAACGACGCGGTATCGACTATGATGAGGTATTTGCCCCCGTTGTTCGCCTTGAAACTATTCGTTTGATTATTGCTTTGGCAGCCCATAATCATTGGAAGATACATCAAATGGATGTCAAATCGGCATTCTTGAACGGAATTCTTGAGGAGGAGGTCTATGTGGAGCAGCCCTTGGGTTATGAAGTCAAGGGTGAAGAAGACAAAGTGCTTAAATTGAAGAAAGCTCTTTATGGTTTGAAGCAAGCACCGAGAGCATGGAATTCGAAGATTGACAAGTACTTTCAAGAGAAGAAGTATATGAAGTGTCCTAATGAGCATGCCCTCTACATCAAAATGCAAGGTGAAAGCATACTAATATGTTGATGATTTAGTATTCACTGGAAACAATCCTAGCATGTTTGATGAGTTCAAAAGGGAGATGGCAAAAGAGTTTGAAATGACAGATATTGGTCTCATGAGTTACTATCTTGGGATCGAGGTCAAACAAGGTGAAGATGGGATTTTTATATCCCAAGAGGGCTATGCTAAAGAAGTGCTCAAAAAGTTCAACATGGATCATGCTAATCCGGTTGGAACACCGATGGAATGTGGAGTCAAAATCACCAAGCAAGATGGAGGAGAGAAGGTAGATTCTACATATTTCAAAAGCTTGATTGGAAGTTTGAGATACTTGACATGCACAAGACCGGATATTCTTTATTCGGTTGGAATCATTAGTCGATTTGTGGAGGAGCCGACAACAACGCATTGGAAAATGGCAAAGCGGATACTTCGCTACATCAAAGGGACGATTGGGTATGGCATTTCCTATGTCTCTTCTAGCAATTTTGATATTGTTGGTTATTGTGATAGTGATTGGAGTGGTGACTTGGATGATCGGAAGAGCACTACGGGGTTTGTGTTTTTATTGGTGAAACGGCATTCCCATGGATGTCAAAAAAGCAACCCATAGTCACATTATCAACATGCGAGGCGGAATACGTCGCGGCAACTTCATGTGTATGTCATGCAATTTGGCTAAAAAACCTAGTAAAGGAATTGAAGTATCAAATGGAAGGTTCAATGGAGATTTTTGTTGACAATAAATCGGCCATTGCCTTAGCTAAAAATCCGGTGTTTCATGGGAGAAGCAAGCACATCGATACCCGATATCACTACATTCGGGATTGCGTTATGAATAAAGAAGTGGAACTCAAATATGTCAAGTCGCAAGATCAAGCAGCAGACATTTTCACAAAGCCCCTCAAGTTGAAGACTTTCATCAAAATGAGGAGTTTGCTCGGTGTGACAAATCAAGTTTAAGGGGGGGTGTTGAGAAAATAAAAGGTTTTCACATTAAACTTTATTTATGACATTTAAGTTGTGTGTGGCTTTTGGTTGTATAACCGATAGTATTTAATTTGGGAGTTTGAGTTTAGGAGTTATGAGCATTTGATGATATTTAAGTTTTTTAACAATTGGTATTCCCTAGTTGTTACTTTTGTAAGCCTATAAAAGCATGTTTAGTTGAATGAATAAACACATCTTCTCCAACCTTTGTCCTCTATATTTTTCTTGTGCTAACAAGTTTGATGAGGAGGATTTGAGGTTAATTTTATTGTGCTTGTTGCCTGCTTCATATGGTACTTTCAAAGATATGATTTTATAAGTAGAGAAAGTCTATATTTGAAATAGGTTTGTGACGCCTTATTATCGAAAGAGAAAATGAAGCAGATTGTTGTTGGATTTGAGTCTCACGGAGAGGGAGTCATCGTTTGGCGTGGAATAAGAGAGTCAAATAGCAAAGGCAGTGATGGTGTTCAAGGTTCGAAAGACATATCAAAGTTAAGGAACATGATAGAATCTGCTACTTCTTTAAGAAGAAGGAACACATTAAATCTGAGTGCTAGGAATTGCTGAATGTTAAGAGAGCTGCTGAGAAGGGAAAACAACCAATGACGTCCGGTGAAACAGTTGTAACGACCCTAATACTGTACCCTTATTTACCCTTAAATTACCGTACAATTTTTTCATTTTAAACTTAAAACCTAACTTTAAGCGGAAATTAAGTTAGAATTGAATCTATATTTTAAACCATTTAAAATAACTTAAAACAAATTAATAAAACTTTAAAACATTTGATAAGGTTATTAATATTAAATCAGAAAAAGGAACATACACCTCACATTATCATTTAACATCGAACCCTCGATATCCATACGCCTTCCGAAATACCACTCCAAAACCGTCCCGAAACGCAACTATAATAAAGTACATTTTTATGAAAATAAACTGCGTGGTTCCGTTTAAAAACTAAACAAACCCTCCTGTTTTGAAATCAAAGAAAATACCAAGCAGTTCCAGAATACATTTCAAATAACTAATTTAACAAAACGCTTTATAAAACAGTTTGCCATAACATCTGTATATAAATCTATTTTATCCACTAACTCGAATCAAACCATCTAAACATCAATCTATCAACTAAACAGAGTCATCTAAACATCAATCTATCAACTAAACAGAGTCCAACACGAGTCCAACATCCTAAATATCTAACAGTACAATTATCCATTTCAATTCACCATCAACCCGACAATTCCCAAAACCTCTCAATACCTTTACTCACATCCCCACGGGTCAGATAAGCGTCGACTGCGCAACACACCACCAGGGCCATCCTCCGTCAACTGCATCGCTCCTCAGGTGGAGAGATCTCATCCTCACCTAGATCGAGGTCACCTACACCATACAGACACACTATGAGATAAAAATCTCAGTAAGCTCTAGTAAATGCAACTACATGCTATGCTATGCGTGTGAGTTCAGAAATCATGCAGCATTTTCTTTACTTATTCGTTAGGGATCACCGAGATCTAATCCTCCTAACTGGAGAGAGCACATCCAGCGGGCGGACTACTCTTTCCAGTTAGAAGAGGGGGTACACGCTTACAACACGTACAGCCGTGCCTGAGCCCCACCTCGCATGACCATCGTATGAGTGCATAATAAATGTGGTACTGTGACCAGCCCGTAGTCGGCCTCCACAGTAGGTCCCGCCCCTCTCCAGGCCACATTGTGAGTACATAATAGATGTGGTACTGTGACCAGCCCGTAATCGGCCTCCACAGTAGGTCCTGCCCCTCTCCAGGCCACATCGCCAAGTTAAAAACATCGTGCGGAAATTCATTTTCATGCTTTTCTTTAAAACACGTGATGCATGAACAGTTCTATATCATAAAATAAACACTAAGCATGCATACCATCAAGACTGTGGAACGTAAACCTACAAAGCAAAATAAACCTAACTACCCAAACCAAAGCAATATAAACTAGCGCGTCATCAAAATCCTCGAAAACAACTTCGAAGCACGGTGTAGGCCAATCGGCCGGAAAGGAATCACGAGAACTTACCTCGTGCACGCTGCAATCCAAGCTTCGCCCACGAGCACTGTTTACCTAAGAAATTTAGAACGTTTATCGTTAAAACGAATTTAAACTTCTAAACGTTCAAATTGTCAAAACCTTAACTAAGAGATTTCTTAAAGCTCTAATTCGATTCGTTGCACTAGATTATCGAGAAATTTACACTCGGCACCTAATTTCTCAATTTACGAGTTTATCCTAAAATCTCGAAATTTCGTAAATTCTAACATTTTTCCTAAATCGATTAGATTCGTCCAAATACGCCCAATACGTTCAATATATACTAAATCATCGACGACCTATCGATTACAAGCTCTAAATCTCAGTTTTTATCGAAAACCTAATCGAACCTAAACGTTTAAAACTTTACGAAACTCGAATTTCAACGCTCTAAAACTATAGAGACTTACCGAGAATGTCGAATGGAGGAGAAACCACGAAGAAATCGGGACGAACGGAGGAGAAATCGGAGTCGGAAGCCAACGGCTTGGAGAAACCCTCGCGCGGCCAGGGAGGAAAACAGAGAAAGTCGTTCTCTGGAAATCAAAATGAAGAAGAAGTGAAATGAAAATAGGTTTAAGTGATTTTATAAAATTTATTTGTCAAATTACTAAAATGCCCTTCTTTAGTTTTTATATTGATTTCGTGCTTCGATTCGTTAATCGTCCAACGAGTTGAATTCTCCAAAACTCCATAGTTTGCCAATAACTCCTATTCATTATTTGGGATTTAACAAAACTGTCCGTTCGCAATTTGGACTTCGTTTGCTATTTTTACTAAAACGTCATTTACTTTACGATAGTGGTAATTACTCGGAATATAGTGTTACTATCCCGAAAATTCCCAAACTTTCCTTAAAATTCCAATTAGCCATTTGGATCGTAATGACGCTTTCTTTTCGTAAATCCGACCTGATTTGACATATTTACAAAAATGCCATTAAATAATAAAATAACAATATAATATATATTAAATCCGAAATCCGTACGAGCCGGATATTACATTCCACCCTCCTTATTCAGAATTTTGTCCACAAAATTTAACTAAGAAAACAACTCGGGATACTTCGTCATCATATCTTGTTGTCGTTCCCAAGTCGCCTCTTCCACCTCATGGTTCCGCCAAAGGACTTTGACTAGCGGAATTTCCTTGTTGCGCAAAATCTTGGTGGAAAACTCCAAAATACGTAACGGCCTCACCTCGTAATTCAAGGTAGGCTGTACCTCGATTTCCGTAGGCTCTATGATATGCGACGGATTGCGGAGACACTTCCGAAGCATAGACACGTGGAATACGTCGTGGATACCCTCCATAGAAGCTGGAAGCTGTAGTCTGTACGCTAGCTTCCCGATCCTCTTCAGAATAGGAAAGGGCCCCACATAACGAGGGTTTAGCTTACCCCTCCTTCCAAATCTCGCAATGCCCTTGAACGGAGAAACTTTGAGGTACACCTCATCACCTTCCTCGAACTCTAGCTCTCTCCGTCTAGTATCAGCATAGCTCTTCTGTCTGCTCTGAGCTACCTCAATGCGCTGTCGGATAATGGCAATCTTCTCTGCCGTCTGCTGTAGAATCTCAGGACCTACGATGCTGGCCTCGCCAACCTCGTCCCAATATAACGGAGACCTACATTTCCGACCATACAAAGCCTCATACGGTGCCATGCCAATGGTAGCCTGGAAGCTGTTGTTGTACGAGAACTCCACTAGAGGTAAATATCGGCTCCACGAGCCCTGAAACTCCAGCACACACGCTCTGAGCATATCCTCAAGAATCTGGTTCGTCCTCTCTGTCTGACCGTCAGTCTGAGGGTGGAACGCTGTGCTGAAATTAAGCTGAGTCCCCATAGCTCTGTGTAAACTCTTCCAGAACTTTGACGTGAATCTCGGATCTCTGTCGGAGACAATAGAAACTGGCACGCCGTGAAGTCTGACAATCTCCTGTACATAGAGCTCTGCGAGCTGATCCATAGACGATGTCATCCTCACAGATAAGAAGTGGGCCGACTTTGTCAATCGGTCCACAATAACCCAAATGCCGGCATGGCCTCTCGCAGTCCTCGGGAGCCCCACAATAAAATCCATAGATATCTGCTCCCACTTCCACTCCGGAATCGGCAGTGGTAATAATGTTCCGGCCGGTCTCTGATGTTCGGCCTTAACCTGCTGACATACTAAGCAAGTCTCAACGTACCTGGCAACCTCTCTTTTCATGCCCGGCCACCAGAAGTGCTGTTTCAAATCCCGGTACATCTTAGTACTTCCCGGGTGCACAGAATATGCAGAAGAATGTGCCTCTCCATATGCTGAGACTGCTGGGCGATAAAGTCCTTAAGTGTATCAATAGTGTCATCTCGGTCATCTCGATCCTTTCTTTGACGCACCATGTTTATATCACTCCTATAAAATTTAAAAGCAAATAATACTAACTCCAAATTCACTCTATATCGATGTCTTTCTTCTGCTGTCCCCTTTAGATCATAACTATACCTAAACTTCCTAACGCCAGTCAAACTGAATGCCTACAATTTCGTCCGATTTCTGGGCTGTAACTCATACCTCAACGCAATCCTCTCGATCCTGTTCACAATCGGGATACACACCAATCGAATTTCTACACTAACTCCCTAATCGTAGTCCTCATTTTCAGTTCAAGCATTAAACCTTACCAATTCTCTAAGTCTTAACCAAACGATCTCTAACTGTGTACTTCACACTTAACGTCCCGAGCACGTGTTGGTCTGCATTTAGTCACCCAAAACATTATACTCTCTCTCACTTATTAATTGGTTTGTACTAAAGATTGTCTCTTTTCCTAAATCCTCGAAATATCCTCCACTTCCCGACTCATAACTCAACCTTCCCTTTAATCTAATTAGTTTTTTTTTTTTTTCTCATTTATCTCTATGACACTATTCGAAGCCCAAATATCTACGTAACCGGCCATTTTATCTTACATCTCATAGTCCTTACCTCATTTGTTTACTTAAGCTTATTTACTTT
The DNA here is from genome assembly GCA_022432975.1 of Begonia masoniana. Taxonomy (NCBI): domain Eukaryota; kingdom Viridiplantae; phylum Streptophyta; class Magnoliopsida; order Cucurbitales; family Begoniaceae; genus Begonia; species Begonia masoniana. The sequence goes on along the minus strand of CM039512.1, from coordinate 7,367,509 downwards.
AACCTTAGCCGTTCCCAAAATCATTGGCTTCAACTTCGTTATATATAGATTGACCCCCCTCCCCTTTTGATTCCTAATTTAATCTTATTCCTATCTCTTAACTTTACAATATCGATTTCATCCTTCCTCCAAAATTAGGTCCCAAGCATTCTTCTAAATTCTTTTATAACATCTCATCCCTACAACCTTTTTGTTTGCAAACTTGTTGTATGTAATTTAACACCTCCCTTCCAAAAATCATTGCCTTCCTAAGTCACCAAGTATGATTCCTTAAGAGGAACCCCTGACAATATCATTCTGGCCACAAGAAAATCATCCATCTCGCCACAATGAATCGCAACTTTTAACGCTGCACGTTTGCTTGAGAAAGCAATGTCAGCCTCGTCTAGAGCTTTCACGAGGATATGCATGAAATATTCCTTTGGAACTCCTCCGTAGCCAAGAAGAGAAACTAAGTTTCTTGAAAGATTTGTTTTCTTTGGTGGATTGCTAGTCCCAACTATCTCCAAAGAATTCTCGGTTTGAAGATGTTCAAATTTCAAATCTGACTCAACTTTAATCATTGAATCACGTATCTGAATCGTCCTAGAAGAGAGCTGAAAATTACAACTGTCCATTGACAAGAAGAGTTCCCTCGACAGCATAACCATTGTAGAAAAGTCGGAATTGAATCAGCAAAGGCGGCGCTTCAGAGATACTTTGTTGTTTTATTTCCGCAACTCAGCAAACTTGACCATCAAACATTCTCATCTCCCAAAACCCTAGGTAAATGAGTTCTTGTTTTTGTTTAGATAGGGGCCCTTGAACCTGATAAGGCCATCAAGAGATACATAACAGTGGTAGTAATGTGTTCCTCTAGCACCCCAGTCGACGTACACTCTTCGATCTTCATGATTAATGTATTGTTGTCCTAATTCTCTCCAAACTTCTAACTCAAATTTTTCCATGGGTAGATCCTTCATCCTTCGAAATAACATCAACTTCCAATGTCATTTGGGTTGACTAACGTTCAAGGATTCATAACATCATCCAGCTTGTAATCCAAACTCCCCTTTATTTAACTTAAATTCCTAGATCCCCAAAGTTATGATTCTCTTTGCGAATTAGTAATCGCCCTTTTTGCTGAACAGTCTTCTTAGGCGATACTTATCTCTTGAGAACAGCAAAATTTGGCATCTTGGGTATTACCTTGCACATGACCTCTATTTCATAATGTTTCGGAATTTATTTACTCTCCCACCCATAAGTAAATCCCCTTATTCTTTGCCTCAATATCGGTCGATACAACCACTTCTACTCGATCACTTAAATCCTATGTCCACGACTTGTATTGATCTACCACGTCTTTCTAAACTACAATTGTAATAGTCGTTCTCATATCCTCTCAACAATAACGCTAGTTAAGTTCTTGGACATGGTTTTTGTCTAAATGCATCCATCTTTTCGTGGATCTAAGGCATACAAGCTCTTGCTATATCTTCTTACCTGCTTAAGTGCACTTAGTATACCTTGATAACCTAAAGCATCTTCCGAGGCTTAATACTCTAAGGGTTCAAATTTCATCGACTATGGCTCATTTTCTATCTATTCAAATCTTATATGTCATAAGTTGTATTCCTCTAATGGTAACACAATCTATGTGTACAACTTTTCATGGTTAAGTCGGGCTAATCTTATTAAGTCAGGCTACCCTCTATTCTTATATAGTTCATTCCTTTAACTGTAGGGATAAAACTGCACCTGAAGCAACTGAGGGTTGGGCATTATCCTTGTCTTTGTTCGGGGCAATTACCCTTGGTGTAACTTCTTTCTTTCGATTAAGAGTCTTCCTCTTCGTACCGTGATTACTGGGAGCGACAAACCCAATATTTCGAGCTGACAAGATTGCCTAATTATGTGCTGCGCTTGTAGGCTAATGTGTTGGGATTGTTGGGCAACGAAATCCTTAAGGTGATCTATCGTAACGTCTCGGTTGTCTCGATCATTCCCTCGACACACCATATCTATAAATAGCTCCTATAAAAGTTAAATGCAAACATCTCTAAGAAACTGAAATCAAATAAAACTATAAACATACTTACAGTTGATGAAGAATGTCCGCGTAGTGGCTGTGCAGTCGAGCAGTCTACAGAACCGATTTTAAAACCCGGGGGCTCTGATACCATAACTGTAACGACCCTAATACTGTACCCTTATTTACCCTTAAATTACCGTACAATTTTTTCATTTTAAACTTAAAACCTAACTTTAAGCGGAAATTAAGTTAGAATTGAATCTATATTTTAAACCATTTAAAATAACTTAAAACAAATTAATAAAACTTTAAAACATTTGATAAGGTTATTAATATTAAATCAGAAAAAGGAACATACACCTCACATTATCATTTAACATCGAACCCTCGATATCCATACGCCTTCCGAAATACCACTCCAAAACCGTCCCGAAACGCAACTATAATAAAGTACATTTTTATGAAAATAAACTGCGTGGTTCCGTTTAAAAACTAAACAAACCCTCCTGTTTTGAAATCAAAGAAAATACCAAGCAGTTCCAGAATACATTTCAAATAACTAATTTAACAAAACGCTTTATAAAACAGTTTGCCATAACATCTGTATATAAATCTATTTTATCCACTAACTCAAATCAAACCATCTAAACATCAATCTATCAACTAAACAGAGTCATCTAAACATCAATCTATCAACTAAACAGAGTCCAAACATCCTAAAATATCTAACAGTACAATTATCCATTTCAATTCACCATCAACCCGACAATTCCCAAAACCTCTCAATACCTTTACTCACATCCCCACGGGTCAGATAAGCGTCGACTGCGCAACACACCACCAGGGCCATCCTCCGTCAACTGCATCGCTCCTCAGGTGGAGAGATCTCATCCTCACCTAGATCGAGGTCACCTACACCATACAGACACACTATGAGATAAAAATCTCAGTAAGCTCTAGTAAATGCAACTACATGCTATGCTATGCGTGTGAGTTCAGAAATCATGCAGCATTTTCTTTACTTATTCGTTAGGGATCACCGAGATCTAATCCTCCTAACTGGAGAGAGCACATCCAGCGGGCGGACTACTCTTTCCAGTTAGAAGAGGGGGGTACACGCTTACAACACGTACAGCCGTGCCTGAGCCCCACCTCGCATGACCATCGTATGAGTGCATAATAAATGTGGTACTGTGACCAGCCCGTAGTCGGCCTCCACAGTAGGTCCCGCCCCTCTCCAGGCCACATTGTGAGTACATAATAGATGTGGTACTGTGACCAGCCCGTAATCGGCCTCCACAGTAGGTCCTGCCCCTCTCCAGGCCACATCGCCAAGTTAAAAACATCGTGCGGAAATTCATTTTCATGCTTTTCTTTAAAACACGTGATGCATGAACAGTTCTATATCATAAAATAAACACTAAGCATGCATACCATCAAGACTGTGGAACGTAAACCTACAAAGCAAAATAAACCTAACTACCCAAACCAAAGCAATATAAACTAGCGCGTCATCAAAATCCTCGAAAACAACTTCGAAGCACGGTGTAGGCCAATCGGCCGGAAAGGAATCACGAGAACTTACCTCGTGCACGCTGCAATCCAAGCTTCGCCCACGAGCACTGTTTACCTAAGAAATTTAGAACGTTTATCGTTAAAACGAATTTAAACTTCTAAACGTTCAAATTGTCAAAACCTTAACTAAGAGATTTCTTAAAGCTCTAATTCGATTCGTTGCACTAGATTATCGAGAAATTTACACTCGGCACCTAATTTCTCAATTTACGAGTTTATCCTAAAATCTCGAAATTTCGTAAATTCTAACATTTTTCCTAAATCGATTAGATTCGTCCAAATACGCCCAATACGTTCAATATATACTAAATCATCGACGACCTATCGATTACAAGCTCTAAATCTCAGTTTTTATCGAAAACCTAATCGAACCTAAACGTTTAAAACTTTACGAAACTCGAATTTCAACGCTCTAAAACTATAGAGACTTACCGAGAATGTCGAATGGAGGTGAAACCACGAAGAAATCGGGACGAACGGAGGAGAAATCGGAGTCGGAAGCCAACGGCTTGGAGAAACCCTCGCGCGGCCAGGGAGGAAAACAGAGAAAGTCGTTCTCTGGAAATCAAAATGAAGAAGAAGTGAAATGAAAATAGGTTTAAGTGATTTTATAAAATTTATTTGTCAAATTACTAAAATGCTCTTCTTTAGTTTTTATATTGATTTCGTGCTTCGATTCGTTAATCGTCCAACGAGTTGAATTCTCCAAAACTCCATAATTTGCCAATAACTCCTATTCATTATTTGGGATTTAACAAAACTGTCCGTTCGCAATTTGGACTTCGTTTGCTATTTTTACTAAAACGTCATTTACTTTACGATAGTGGTAATTACTCGGAATATAGTGTTACTATCCCGAAAATTCCCAAACTTTCCTTAAAATTCCAATTAGCCATTTGGATCGTAATGACGCTTTCTTTTCGTAAATCCGACCTGATTTGACATATTTACAAAAATGCCATTAAATAATAAAATAACAATATAATATATATTAAATCCGAAATCCGTACGAGCCGGATATTACAACAGTTGTCACAGAAGAACAAGATTATAGTTATGAAGATCTTCTAGTTGTGTCAGAGGGAAATTCAAAGCCAAACAATGATTGAATTCAAGATACAACTTGTTTGTTTTAATGAGTTACAATCAGAATTGGTTTCCGACATATCAGACAGTGTTAGAAGGTGTTGTGTTAATAGGTAATAACACACCTTGCAAGGTAGCGTTAGGATTGGTACCATCATAATCATGATGTTTGATGGAGTTGTCAAGACATTGGGTAATGTCTGACATGTTCCCGAGTTGAAGAAGAATTTGATCTCGTTGAGTACTCTAGATGCGAAAGGGTACAAGTACAACGTTGTAGGTGGAGTTGTGAAGATCAGTAGAGGTGCTCTCGTCATGTTAAATGGGCACAGGAAGTCTGTAATTTTTTATTTATTTATTACAGAATTCTACAGTGACGAGTAATAAGGCTACTAAGTTGGTGAATTCATCTTCTAAGAGATTGTTTGAGAAGATTCAGAAGAAGTGAGGTTTCCATGTAAAGTTTAGGTTAAGATCTGAGAGTACATCAGAGCCGGTGAGTCAGCCTATTACAAATGTTCAGTTATCAGTTTCAGTTTTACGTCAGAGTATTATCGTCAAAGGTAGAACTAAGTGGAAGGTTAAAGCTCCAAGGCGATATAGTGAAACTATGGTTATGCATTGAATGTGTTCAAGAGTAACGATTCCAGTTGAGAGTTTTTAACGTGTTCACATGCAGTTCGTTACGACAACTCTGATAGTTCAGTGATACCATAGGAAAAGAGATATGATTTCTTCTCAAGTATGTCTCTCAAGTTTAAGTAGATCTTAAATTTGATCGGTATTAATTGTTGAGCTGGCCCACAGAGACCTTTGTGGAAGACGAGATTATTTATTTTTTAATGAGATTTTGTAGATTTGTTTTTTTATACCGGAATTTCTTTGAAGATGAAGATTGTCAGAGTTCATTGTTTCGGATTTGCTTTGGGTTGAGCAGTGAAGTCTACGTTGGATCTCTCACGTGGAATTCGCGTTAAGATGGAAATTGTTAGAGTTCGGTGTGACCCAAATTCTAGTTGAGCCGGGTTGAACCATATATTAATATTAGAATTTTATAGTTTTTCTATATATTGATACTTGAATCGCAAAACTCAGTTGTGATTTTTCTATAAAGAATTTCTGCCTTTTTCACCTTGAGATGGGACTCCTCTTTCAGGCATGACCATAGGTATGGTCTGAGCTGGATAAAAAATGGTAGTCTAAAATTGAAGGGCTAGATCTTAGACCATCGAGCTGAACTTTGGACAGGCTTATCATCAAAATGATAGTCTAAAGTCTGGCATTTATAGTTTATAAGATTGTAAATTTAATTTGTAGTGTTTAAAGTTTTGTCTATAAATGAATGAGTAAAGATGAATTTTATTGTTTTTTTAATTATTTATAATGTATTTTGTTTGCTGCTTTCCCAAATGTAACACAATGGTGGGTCGTTTTTCCAAATTGAGAGAGATTTGGGTGGAGCAGCAAATTAATTGAGTTCTTGAATTTGATGCCAGAAAAAGAAAATGAAGATGATGATTGAGCTGTAAAACTCTGAAGAAAAGAAAAGAAAAAGCGAAAGAGGGTGATGGGTCGGTCGGATGATAACACCTTTATTAATCAATCCAGCGACAAGTCAAGCTTTTCTGTAATCACCGGATGCTTAATCGAACCAGCGACACTGATGACACTCATTCACTCAATCCCTACTCTCACAGAATTCGATGCTTCGCTTTGACGCTTTCGGCCTTTTTGATGGCGACCCCGGCTATGGTTTATCTCTGGCTGTCTCCAGTCTCCCGTGTCAATGGACCCCTGCTTGTTCTCACGTTTCAGAATGCTCTCTGTTTGTCATTCGACGTTGGTTTTGTATTCTTGAAGAATGTCATTGGGTGCGAGTGGTTGTTTTCAGTATTTCTATTAATTTCTTTTTTTTTCCTCATGAACAGTGGGGATTTTTGGAAGTGTTCGTCGAACGTGAATCTTCTACCTGTGGAGCTAGGTGGGTAGGTAGGTAGCTCTGTTAAACCCAGATGGGTTTCTTTACTTATGGGTTTCTATATTTCGAGCTGCTCGATCTTGTTTTTGTTGCCATTACTTTAATAATCTTAGTTTGATTCTCGGGGTGAACTGTGGTGGGTTTCTTTTACATTTTTCAATCCTAATTTCCAGATTCGAACTTTGCAGGGAGGAAGAACAAAAGGAATCGCAGAGGAAATGGTTCTTCGCAGGTAAGCTTTCTGGAGAAGTCCCTGCTCCAAATTTGTGTTTTAATGGCGGTTCCCTTGCAAGTTGAGGAATTTTCACGACTGGGTTAGATTGTTCTCCGACAATAACGATGAGTAAATGCTCCTTCATTCTGCTCTTGCTGTTTATATTTTGTTCCATCCATTTCTCCGATGGGAAATGCCAAGCAAGAACAAACAAACACATTATCTCCGCCCACCCTCCAATCCCACACATTTCACCGCATTTCAAAAACAGCTTCCGAAAAATCATTCTCAGCATCTCTTTAGGAGTGCTAATCGGGTTAACCGGGGCTGTTCTTTTCGCCTTCGTAGTCCGGATCTTCTTCGGGTACTTAAACAGAACCCCAATTCTCAGAGGCCCTGTTATATTCTCACCGAAAATCGATCCGAAGACTCTCCAATCGGCACTAAAAGTCGAAAACCAGTTGCTCGGTTCAAGCCCGAACGGAAAGATATCGAGGACTGTTCTTGACAATGGCTTAACCGTTGCAGTCAAGCGGCTTGAACCGTTCGAGACCGGTCAGAGCAATTCAGTTAAGAGGCGAGCACAGCAAGAGCTGGAAGCACTTGCACGGTTGAGACATAGAAACCTGCTGAGCTTAAGAGCTTATATTCGAGAAGAAGATCGATTATTTCTGGTCTACGATTATGCGCCTTCCGGAAGTCTCGAAGATGTGATGAAAAAAGTTCGAGAAAATCAGCTGCAGCTCAGCTGGGAAATTAGGCTTAGAATTGCAGTTGGGTTGGTGAAGGGGCTCCATTATCTTCACTTTGAATGCCAACCTCCGATTCTGCACTGCAATTTGAAGCCTTCAAATGTTATTTTGGATGCAGAGTTTGAGCCACGGTTGGCTGATTGTGGGTTGGCTAAGCTCATTCCTCGTTTTGGTAGAACAACATCTGCTTATAGTGCTCCAGAGTGCTTCCAAAATGGCAGGTAATTTCTACCATTTTCACTTGTTTTTTTTTCAATCTTCTGCAGTTTCATCTTTAAAATAATGGGGATTCATTTGGTCGAGATTCATTTGTTTACAGGTACACTGATAAGAGTGACATTTTTAGCTATGGGATGATATTAGCTATTTTGTTAACTAGTAGAGATGTGGATGATCCAATCTTTGAAGAATCAAGCAATTGGGGGAGTTTAGCATTGGATCGGAATATGACAATGGAAGAAGGTGAGGAAGACGAGATGTTAATGGCTGTCAAAATCGCTGTGGTTTGCCTCTCGGATTCGCCCTCGGATCGGCCGTCCAGTGACGAGTTGCTTCTCGTGCTGACTCAATTGCACAGTTTTTGAAACTAATGCAAGTAAAAAAGTTAGCTTTTTGACGATGAAGTTCTGGGTTCTTATTTTGTTTGTGGGGATAGTGTGCTTTCAAGTCAAAAAAAATAATCTTATATTGATTATATGAATTCAAGGAAGATAGTTTGATCCTGCACCAATTGCTATTGTTTTGAGGGAGGAGGAGAAAATATCAAAAGCTGGTATCTTATCCCAAGCCTTCACCGCCACATTTTCAGTCAAAACCTTATCTACTCAAACCACTAAATATCTTTCTTCCTCTCTGTCTATATATATTTAGTATAGCTATATATCTATGCACACAAATCACAAACACAGCCATATATCCAGAAGAGAAGCCCTAAAAATGCAAGCAGCAGCAGCAGTAGCGCCATTATCAGCTAACATTTTCACACCCAAATCATCGGCCATCGGATCACTGAGGTCCATTCGCAGGGGAAGAACTTCGCAGTGCGTTCCTCTCAAGGCTACTCCTAATTCTGTTCAAGATCCTTCTACAGTTGATTATACTTCCAGCAACTCGTAATTCGATTTTCCTTCTCTTCTGGGTTTTTTTTTTTTTTTTTTCAATTAGAAAAACAAAGAATCGACTTACTTGTGTCGTCTTCTTTAAGGGTTTTCCCAGCAGAGGCATGCGAGACGCTTGGAGGAGAAGCTTGCGATGCTGAAATATATCCCGAAACAAAGCTCGAACCAGAGGCCAAAAAACCAAGTGTTGCTTCAGAGTTGGTAGACAGAGAGTATCTCGAGTACAACAATTCCAAAACGTAAAATTTTAAGCGCCCATTTTTAGATTCTCTGTGTTTTGATTCTAATTTTTGATATAAAGAGCAAGGAGAAGTGTGATTTGAAGGTGATTTCTGCAGGGTTTTTCCAGGGGAGGCTTGTGATGATCTTGGAGGTGAATTCTGCGAGTCAGATTATCAGAAAGGAGTTTACCAGTAGTTCGTAATCTAGTAGTTTATTCTCTTGGGTCTGTATGATACCGAAGAACATGTACTTGTATCTAGAAAAAATTGTTGAATAATACTGTTCTGAAGCTAAATACCTGCGTTTTGATTTGGATTAATTAATCTACCCATTTGAATCGTTCTTCTCTATCTTGAGGGAGATTTACTTGATCAATCACGATAATATCAAGTTAAAAACACAAATGAAAATAGAGAGAGAGAGAGAGAGGATAATGGGAATGGATAACGGAGACTGGTTTCCAGAGAATACAGAACCAAACCGAACCGATTCTTCTCATAGGACAAACCGATATTAACCGAACCGTAATCATTAGAAAAACTGTAAAATGAGAATAAAACATGTTCGCCGACCATCCTGACTTGCAAACTAAGAAGAAAAAGAGCAACCCTACCCCGCCGACGGGCGATCTCCCGAGTGCATTGCGATTTGAGACTGGCCCGATGAACTCCTCACTTCTCACTGACCAACGGTTTGGTCCGATTCTAGGTGGTTTTGCCTTACAATTTAATAGATATCGGTTTTGTTTTCAAGAACCGCAGTTATTGATGCGGTCTCGGGTTTGGTGACACAATTTTCGTAGAACCGGATCGGACCGTTAAGCTGGCCGCTGCCCACCCATGCCCTAAAAATCGAACTCAGTTTCTTCGCTTCGCTCGAGTCCTCGACAGACTTCTCTTCTTCGAGTCGACAGAATTATTCGCCTTCTCTGTTTCTTCCTGCCTTACCTGTTTCTTCGCCTCGCCGTGTCCCTCGCAGTCGCCTCGCCGTGTCTCTTGCGCCAGCCGCCAGTCGCCAGTCGCCCTCGCCGTGCGTAGCTGTACCTCGCCGTCTCTTCCAGTCGCTCTCGCCGGCTCGCTGTTCGCACAACAGGTATTTTCTGCTCTCACTTTTCATACCTATTGTGGTATTGCTTCGTCTCTTCTCTCTGATTCTGCTGAGTATGTGAATTTTTTCATTCTGTTGTTGTGAACTGGTTTCGTTTCTCTTGAGTTTTAATTTTTTTCTCTTTTCTGTGTTCTTTTCATTTGCTCTGGGCTGAGATTTCTTCTTCAGCTCTTCTCTCTGGAGTGTTGTCAATCTACGTTATTTGCATTTGCTCAAGTGTGGGATTTTTTCTTCGGCTCTTCTCTCTCGGGTGTCGTCAATTTCTACTGTTTATTTTCAAATTTTGTAATAGGTTGCTGTAATTTGATGTTTGCTTGTTTTCATTTCTATTCTTTTCCTGGATTCAAAATTTTTTTGTGTGCTCTACTGGTTTTCTTTTCTTGATTTGTGGGTTGATATTCGGTCAAGTGTTTATATCACAGCAATAGGTTGTTGTAGCTCGATGTTTGTTTGTTTTAATTGCTATTTTTTTCCTTCAATTTTATTTGTGTAGTCTACTGGTTTTCGTTTCTTTAGTTTTGGGATGATATTCCGTCAAGTGTTTATATCACAGCACTATTATTCTTTGTCGTAATTAAGTATCTCACTTCATTAACATAGCAGAGAATTAGGCATGTTGCTTATTTTCAATTTTTGCATTATGTTGCTATGATTGGGCGGTTCCTTGTTTTGATTTATTTTGATGGATATCAAGGAGAGGATTCTCTATTCATACTGTGTTTGAAGGAAGACGAGGATGTGAATCAATTTTTTTGGATTGCAAGGTAGCATAGTTTCGATGGTCCTGGATGTGAGAGAGTAGCTTGGTATTTGTTGGGTGATTTCTCATTCGATTAGGGGTTTGTTGGTTAAGTGGAGGTGCATTGGGTCTGTAATTTCTTGTTTGTGTCGTTGTTCTTGGAGGCATTTCTCCTCTCCACTGCTCTTTCGCCGTATGTTCTAGAGTTTTCTTCTCTGCAACTTTTCGTTAATAGTTTTCAACATCACGACCAGTTTGATTAGTTATAGTGCAGCTGTTAAAAAAAAAAAAAAAAACGGGAGGACCAGAACCGAGACCAGAATTCTGGTCCGGCTCTGGGAATTTTTTTTTGCTTATTGGTGCAAAAAATTAAAAACCGAATTTAGTGGTCCGGTCCTAAATTTTTCAAAAACCGGACCGAACCGGACCACGATCACCCCTACTTCTCAGTCCGTAGACGAAGCCGGTGAATCTGGGAAGTCTGAACTTCTCTGCGTCCTGCGAGGTGCCAGTTCCTTTGGTGCGCGTAAAGCAAGAGCGAAGTCTGAAGAGGAACTCCTCAGTCCTCTGCAAAGTAATTTCGGGCAATTTTGTTTTTGTGCACAGTAAACCTAGCTTGCCATTGAACTTCTGATAATTGGTATCATTGATTACCAGAGATGAATCCATTTATATGATTAGCATGCTCATTCATTGAGGTCAAGATTACTTGTGCGCTCACCAAAATTAGGGGTGTCCTTGGCAAGTCAGAGAAAAAGAGATTTTGCAAGGTAAAATCCATAATTCTAGAAAGATATTCGGCTTCTACAGTCCCATGTGAGTTTAAATTTGGAATTTTTGAAATCTTCTTTGTGGAATTTCAGAACAGAGATAATAGTTTAGTGTGGTCTTGTTATAGTTGTTAATTGCTTGTGCTCAGGAATCTCTTTTCCTCGACATTTTTTAGTTTTACTCTGATGAATTGTTCTGGTGGATCAAGATTGGTTTGGTCTGAAGACTGAAAGGTTATTTAGCTGACCTGATTGTTTGTTTGTATTTATGTTTGTGTTATGGTTAAAATGTATGATTAAATCTATTTGCCGTTTGTTTGCTTGTGTTTGTGGCTGTATTCTAAGGTATTTAAATTTCCAAAAGTTTCATACAATACTCAGTAATTATTATTATTCGGTTCCATATCTCCACCAGTTTGGCTTATGTTCAAATTTTTAAAAACGGAATCTACTCGGTTTGGTTTGGATCAACTCTAAAACCTAACTGTGCTCACCCCTTGGTGGATTTGAATATGTTCTAATATTTGGTATGAAACTTAAAAAATTTATCCATGAAAAAATATCAGTGAGATGTCTTTTGCTGAATATATAGTTTCAACTACATGTCACGTTGAAGATTTCCCATTAGAACATATTCCAACTCTCAATCTCTCTCTCTCTCTCTCAGCAGATGGCGTCGTGTAAATACACCAATCTCTGCAAGAATTTCAGGCGATTTTTATCAACTAACAGGCCTTCTCATCATAATCACCACCAGCGTAACCACGAGTACTTGGAAGCCAATGAATTCATCGGCAGCTGGAAGACCCCCAAAGACCCTAAAGAGGCCGAAGCCAAACTCGCTCAGCTCCGCAGAGACTACGCCAAACAGGTTAAAAACCTCCGTAAAGAGTACATCCAAGAGGTTGAGCTCATGAGGCTCGAGAAGCAACGGAAGGACGAGGCCAGGAGAGAGGCTCTTAGGGTTGCCAATGAGGAGCGCAAAAAGCTCAAGGACGCAGCTGCCAAAGTTCGAGCTGAACAACAGAAGACGATCCAGGAAGAGCTTCGCCAAACCATTGTAAGTGCTTGATTTCCTGTCAGTTTTCGAATTTTAACAACGAATTTCAAAATAGAAAGGTATTTGCTGAGAGAAATAGCTATTAAAGATTCAATGTCTACGGTTCACTGTTCACTTCTTTTTGCCCATAGATGTTTTTCCAGGCGGCCTGAGTTCATTTCTGCTTTCATCTGATAATGTGTAAAACCGTAACAGAAAAATTGAAAATATCAGTTTTTAGGATGTAGAATTCAAGTTTGAGAATCAAGAGTAATATTATCCATACACTTAATTTTATGATATGGTGTCACCTTAGTCATTGAGCTAGTAATTATGAAGATTATGAACACGACACATCAGGAATGCATGATTTGAGTGTATATGTAGCATTTTTCCAATATACTTATCAGCATAATATTTGAAATAAGACCTGCTCTTACGAAATTGGGGGTAAGTAGCACAATTGTTAAGCACTTTAGATGATCTTCTATTTCAGTTTTGAGTAAATAAGACAATTAGACATGAAGCTCTATCAGTATGTTTTCATCTTATTTATCTTGGTACTAGAAATGAGAAAATATCTTTGATTGACATGTCAGATGTTTCCAATATACATATTTGTTTAGAGCATGATAATTAAAAGTTTGATTTAAATCACTGAGCATTTGAAGAATTGAAATTGTACTTATCAGAACGCAGTAGCACTGCTTATTGAAACCCAATTTTATAGAAATTTCAGAATAAACTAATTTTATTGAAATATTTCCCCATGATAACCAATCCATATACGCAATATAAATTAGTTAATAAATGATGAAAGCAACCATTTAGATATTCTTAAGCATTGATGTATTATTTCTTGTTTCTAATAATGCTTTACTTAAAAAGTTCAAACAAAAATTTTCAAAATATTTCACCATGTTATAATGGTAAAACTTCAGTTTTCCAAGTGGTGTATAAGTTGCCTCCGGTGAAGGCAGATTCAGTTCATCGAGAGCTAGTTTTCTGTTGTATCAGAAACTAGCTGAAAAATGGTATTCCTTGGACACCCTTTGAGTATTTACAAACATTAAGTCTTGCATAGAATTGATCTTTGTACTTTTATAAACTAAATTTATGGAGGTTGGAGAAGAAAAAGCTTTTCCATTAATTATGCTATTTCAAGAATTTATCTCGTTTATGTATATGTGAATTTGATGGAATATAACATGAGATTCTACTCAAATATTAGATAATTTTATATTAGTAATATTTCTTTCTTGCTCTCTGATATTTTTCAAGCAATTGCATGTTTGTGTTCTGCTCTTATACGTGAATGGGATGAAAGAAGTGCTCGATATTTTGTAATTCTAAGGGTTTAATTGGTATGACTGCAGCTGAAAGAAAGAGCTGGAAAACTTGAACATTGGAGGATGAAGGAAAAGTTGAGAGAAGAAAAGAAAAAAGAAAAGAACGAACTATTGCGTCGAAAAAGTTCCCTGTGGGTTGATGAATCTGAACTGGTGAAGAAAATATTTGAAGTCGTTATCGATACCAAATCTCTCTGAGCCGCCTTTTTCATCAGACCTGTACTAGTCATATGCTGCTACCTTCAGGGTCTTGGAAATTCTCTTGATGAGAGGTAAAGTGGCAGTTGCAATTTCTTCTTTTTTTTTTCCCTAGCTTTACCATTTTATACTCTGTTTATCATTGGAATCACTGGGAGGTAGGATGAGAAACATTTTCAATGACCACATGTTTTTTGTGTTTTGATGACCAAATTCTACTGCTAGTTCAGTTTTTGAATCACCCTTTTGGCGGTATTAGTTTGTGTCTACTTTAGTTTTGTGTTGTTTTTATTAAGTCAATTGGTGTCGAAACAGTGGGCATAGCTCGGCTTGGATAAACACACTCACACACACACACACACACACACACATATATATATATATGCTTGAAAGTTCCTTTGATACGTTCTACCGTGAGGCACAATTTGAACGAGGGAATATGTTTTTTTTTTGGTTTATGTTTTTGGTGGTTTTGCTCCTCAAAATTAAAGATTATATAGGACAAATTTTGTTACTGTAAAAGCAAAAAGTGGAAAGCTTAACCAAATACAGCTTTGGCAGCCTCTTGGCCTGGTGATCTTTCGTGTGAAGGGCTATATAGCACATTGTTCAGCCTCACACTATCATTTACTACGGAGTGAGATATTCACCCAAGGGAATTGAACAATGTGTTATAGCCCTTTATCAGTCTTTCTTCGAGAGAGATTTCTCGACGAAGCATCATTGGTGGTATCTTCTCTCTGATGATAGTCGAACAGAATGCCGCTATTTGTATTTGGAATTAACCCGGGCGATGAAGGTAACTTCACTTTGCCATTTCTTCTCATTTCCATAACCTTCTTAAGAGAACTAGAGTGAAAGGCCGGAACAAAATGGCTGAACTTAATTTTGAATTTAATCAAATTGCTGAATTTCACGATCGACAGAATTCAAAATCATGTTATGGGTGGAAATATGATATGCACGGATTGAATTTAAGAATAAATCTTTACTGTTTTTGAAATTCTATCCAAATGACAAGGGTATTTCAGGAAATAAGAAGATAAAATTGAAAACGAAAAGAAGAAGAAATTCCGAAAATAGAGGAGGCGTGACTGGCGCCAATTGAATCAAGCAAAACGTACGGTCAAGATTGGGTCTCGCTGTAACTCTCTGGCCTCGCTTCCGAATTTTTCGATACCTATATAACTCCATTTCCATGCATATAACTTCAAAGAAGAAAGCGGAGAGGAAGAGGAAGAGGAAGAGGAAGAGGAAGGAGCTCATCCACAATCTCCTACACCAGGCCGAACAAACTCAACGAGAAAGAAAGAGGTTAGGCGGAGAACGGTATAACAATGTCGTGGCAGGCGTACGTAGATGAACATTTGATGTGCGAAATCGATGGCCAGGGCCAGCATCTTGCCGCCGCGGCAATCCTCGGCCATGACGGCAGTGTTTGGGCCCAAAGCTCTTCCTTCCCTCAGGTCTCTGCCTCTCTCTCTCTCCCATTCTCTAACTTTAATTCAACTGCATTTTGAATTGATTAATCTGATCGGTGTTAAGTTTTAGTCCTGCGTTGTGATCCCTTTCGCGTGTTTTTTCAATGTACATTTTTTCAAACTAAAGCTCTCCAATCCTGATTCACCTACATCTTGACCTCATCGTGTTGATCGATCAAGTTTTAGCTCTGCCTTTGAAATGAGATGATCTGCTTTGGTTATTCTTCGATCCTTGTTTCGGATACATTTTTACCTGATCGTTTTGGTCGGTGAAGTTTTGGCTCTGCCTTTGAAACGAAATGGTCCGATTCGTTTTTTCTAAAAAACTAAAGCTCTTCGATCCTTAATTCATCTACATTTCGACCTGACTATTTTGAATGGGAAGTTTTATCTCTGCCTTTGCAATGAGACAAATTTATTTGGTATTTTAAACCTTTCTTTTTTCAAATGTAAGATCTTCAATCCGTGATTTTATTTCTTTCAACTGCATATCGACTTTATAATTTTTATTGGGGAAGTTATGACCAGGATTTGCATCTCTTACATCCTGAACGAGATGATCGTATCTGCTTATTCATCTATGTGAAATTATTCAAACAAAAGCTCTTCAATACTTAATTGATTTATTCAGTTATCAACAGCTATTGCATTTTCTTTCTAGCTATTGGTTCTCTTTTACCTCCATTGTGTTGTTGGATTCATTAGTTTTTTCATACGTACCATTCCCGCTTTCCTGGGATCATTTCAAATGGCACCATCTTAATGTTTTTCCGTCTTTTACCTACACATGACGGCAATGATTTTTTTTGTATCATTTCCAATTCTATTTCATTGTGCTATATGATCTTTTAGCAAGATCTTACTGAACTTTATGGAGACATGAGCTTTTAGGAAATGGTGAATGTTATACTTCCTTGAGCCATTTGTACACTTGTTTGATGAAGCCAAGTAATTATGCAATTTTTCAGAAATTCTACCGTAATTGGCTCATTTTATTTCTATATTTGCTTAAAGTTTCATTAAATGAACACGCATCTTCTTAATCTTCTCGTAAATGTACTCTATTTCTAAGCATTTGCCATTGTAAGACTACTGATTCCGTTCTGTCTTTCTTTTAAATTTACAGTTGAAACCCAAGGAGATAGCTGACATACTCAAAGATTTTGAAGAACCAGGTCACCTTGCTCCTACAGGTTTACACCTTGGGGCTGCAAAATACATGGTAATCCAAGGAGAGGCTGGTGCTGTCATCCGTGGGAAGAAGGTGAGTGTACCCTCCTTTAAACAGATTTTGTTGATGATTTTAGGTGTATGCACCTTCTATATTTTTCAATTTGATCATAGTCGAAGCCTGAGACTTTTAGTGCACATATTCATTGTGACGTGATGAAAACTCTTCTTAGATTTACCTTTCAAAACGTAACCAGTAAGTTATTTGCTCATTTTGGATGGCGATGAGTAATTAATCCTGAACCTTTTGTTTGGATGCAGGGATCTGGAGGAATCACCATTAAGAAGACTGGACAAGCCCTAATTTTTGGCATCTATGAAGAGCCTGTCACTCCAGGACAGTGCAACATGGTCGTTGAGAGGTTGGGGGATTACTTGATTGACCAAGGCCTTTAAGCTCACATCCATCGAGATTTCATTCAACCATTCTTTTCCGGCTAGCAATTATTGGTTCATGAATTCTGCTTTTGTTTGAATTTTTATTTAGTCTGCATCTCTTCATTTGCAAGCCTCAAATTTGCAGACAATAACCTTGTGAAAACTTTAAAGTATTACTTTCTGAGTACTTTGCCACATGATTTGCTCAATTACATTGCCTAAACAGTTTGTGTAATCCAAGTAACATCTGGGATTTCTTTTATAGTTACTCAAAATATTTGGATACATTTTCAAAGAATATACTACTCTTGAATATCATGTCCAGAGATAAATCTATAGCAAAACTTACCCAGATGTTGTATACAAACAACTATCATAGCCTGCAAGATCATAATGGTGAATCAGTAAAGGCTTCATCTAAAATAAAAAAACCGAATCAAATAAAACGATTTAGCCGAAAAATACTTACTTGGGTCTTTGTTAACTTTAACTCCTGTACCACCAAAACTGCAAGCAAATTCAGCAGCTCCATTTTGTTGATGGTTGCTGTTGAATGCATAAGATGCATGAGAGACAACAGAATCCGGCTCAAAACAAGCCTGACTTGGTTGAATTGCAGTGCAATCCACATTTCCCGTCCCACAAGCCCAGTCTAGCGCATTTTGCATATCAATCTCCGACGCCTTGCTCGAAGCAATACACCAGGCTGTCACATTCGAACTTTGTCACATTCGCTCGAGTAATCACATCCAAAGAACCCCTCTCAGTTACATCCAGATTATAAACGCTTGTCTGATCGGAATAAAACAGCCCCCAGTGCCGCTCCGAATCCAACCCTGAGTTTCTATTTTCATTAAACTACGAGAAAATATACATGTCTAGCTCCTCTCCTACCTTTGCGGGTGTTCCTGTATTGTTAATAACATGACGAATAAGATTCATGTTGTAAGTTTGAGCATTATCTGATGTGGCTTCTGTCTCTTTTGGTGATCCTCTTGAAGGCCAGCCAGTTTCTGTCACCATGACTCGAATTCTTCTGAAATTAAGAGCTGCGAGGACGATATAAAGTGTGTCGATTTGAGCATCAAACATGTTCATGTAGAGCAAAGCAGTGTTTGGATCGATAACTTCTGATGATGACTCGAATAAAGCATAGTCCAATGACACTTTACTTGGAGATTTCCTACATGCATAATAAGGATACATATCGATCATGAATGGCGATTGATTCTCGGCCAGAAACCCCAGCAAGGGCTTCAAGAAAGATGCAAATTTATTATCAAAAGCACCTGCAGAAGGAGGGAAAGATCGAGATAAAACTCCGAGGGAGTGAGCAGTTGAAACTATAATC
Organism: Begonia masoniana; assembly: GCA_022432975.1. Taxonomy (NCBI): domain Eukaryota; kingdom Viridiplantae; phylum Streptophyta; class Magnoliopsida; order Cucurbitales; family Begoniaceae; genus Begonia; species Begonia masoniana. Next base: position 7,348,908 of record CM039512.1, on the reverse strand, counting down.
TTCTTTTGGTGACCTGCCTTCTCGAGGGCAGTGAGAACATTATTCATTGCTGGTACAACTAAGGCTGAGACATTGCCGCAAGTCTCGGTCACTTCAGCACCGACCGTGATGTAAGTTATTCTTGTGGCCGGATAATGAGGGAGGATGCTGTTCTTGAGACAGGTGTCTGCATTCGATTGGAGCTGAGCGAAAGGTAATAAATCTGAATTTGGAATTCCGATCATGAGTTCTACTTTCGTATTAGCAAAAGCCTTCAGAACCTGGATGTTGGAATCATAGATTCTGACTCGTTTGATGTTATGAAGTTGAACCAGCTGAGCTACTTTATCAGGAGTGGGAAGATCATCAGCATTTCTTCCATAGCAAACACCAATGGTGCTTCCTCGACAAAGATGCAAATCTGAAAGTTCAAGAAGAAAAAACCTGCAATTCTTAGCATTGTATTTAAATAATCGAAGAAACTTTTTATTTGAATGGACTAATTATGACAGCTGATAAAAGACTTTCTCAATAAGCATGTAGACAAACGAAAAATGATAGAATGATCGTAAAATCAAATCTACAACCAGTTTGCAACAAAAATCCTTGTAGCACATCCTTATATGGTAAAGTGCAGTATAACTCTTGTACTTAGAGGTTAGGGACAACTGATACACTACATAATGTTTTTTAAAAAAATTGTCTCTGTTCTTTAAATAGGTAGCAAAATTGCTCATGACGTGATAAAATCTGTCAAATATATTAAATTTTTTACTTGTGATGGTTATTTACGTACCATAGTTATCTTGACCCACTCGATTTTTCATAAACACTCGATATCATACTCGACTTTGAAAGCTATAAGCCAATCTAATTGATATTTGTATTCATAATCGAGTGAGTCAAAATATCTAAGGTGGGTTGAAATTCTCACAACATGCGAAAAACATGAAATATTCAACGGAATTTATTTTGACAGAGGTTGTTTTGCTAATGACCAAAAGAACAAGAAATGAGAGAACTTTGGCCAGCAAACCAATGAGCTCCGTTCAATGGTCAAAATTTAAACAATCTGCAAAGCTACTCACTTATTGAACATAATACTCTGAGAAGCCATAAACTGCTTGCTCTACTCAAATGACAGCCAAGTATAATACATAACTTATTGCTCATGCTTCTAGTTGACACAGCAATCACTTTACCAAATGCCACTAATTTTGCGTACATTATTTAAAACCCAAGAAGCTGATTGAAAACTCTTCGTTGCAACGGAAGTTCGATTCAAAATAAACTTTCCAATAATCCGAGTATAAGAAAATTGAACAACTATCAATAAAATATCACCCACAATGCAAGACAATTTTTAGCGTGGAAAACCTCTCAACACGAGGGTAAAAACCATGAAACTCGTATAAGCCGATTAACAATCTACTATGATCAATATGGGTACAATCAAAGGTTCTTTCTAGATCATCAAACTAGAGGCATACAACACTTTCATCAAGATCAAATAACAATCTTGGCAAACAACAAAGCACAAAAAAGAGCAAACAAAAAAGGAAGTTAACAAATGGGTACCCAAATCAATGCAGTCTCGTTTTTCCTTCGTTAGGTAGACTTAGAAGCTTCAAAAACCGATCTCCACCGTTCAGACTGTATTCCTAGATGTCAAGAACAAGCTATCAAATTTCAAGTCGATCCAACAGTGCAAAATCCAGCTAGCTCAGTTCTCTTTCGGCTGATGCAATGAACTTCTAAAATGAGTTTTGTTTTTTTCTCTTCTCTCTTCTCTTGTTGTTTTTGTGAATAAACACACACATTAAATGAGACTAGGTCTTCTAAACATATCATTCAAGACATGAGCCTAAAATTAAGGCATCATCAAGTTGGGCCCTTCCAACTAGGAGGAAAAAACCCAACAAACTCTTCCGACCGACTAGTTGATGGCGTTGTCAACCCGGCAAACGAGCGACAAAACTCAAACTTATTTCGCGACAACACCTTTGTCAACATATCCGATCCATTATCATCCGTGTGAATCTTTTTAAGTTCCAACATCTTATCATCCAAAACGTCACAAATCCAATGATAACGAATTTCAATGTGTTTTGACTTTGAGTGAAAATAAGAATTTTTTGCAATATGAATTACAATTTGATTATCACAAAATAAGACATACCCTTGTTGTTTCAACTCAAGTTTCATCGTGAACTTTCTCAACCACAACAATTCATTTGTTGCCTTCACGGCGGCTATAAGTTCTGCTTCGGTAGTAGAAAAAGCAACACACTTTTACAATTTAGATTGTCAGGCCACGGCTCCCCCAGTAAAAACCATCATACCCCCCGAAGTAGATTTTCGATCATCCAAGCTTCCGGCCAAATCCAAATCCGTAAACCCAACCAACATAGGCTTTTCACATCCCAAAGTTAGTCTAAGATCCGTCGTTCCCCGGAGATATCTCATAATCCACTTCACGGCCTCCCAATGGTCTCTTCCCGGATTCAAAAGATATCTACTCACCATGCCAACGTTGTCCGCTATATCAGGTCTTGTACAAACAATAGCGTACATGAAGCTACCAACCGCCGAAGAATACAGAATGTTTTTCATAAACAACTTTTCATCATCGATAGAAGGACAATGATTATGACTAAGCTTAAAGTGAGAAGCAAGAGGAACACTCACCACTTTAGTTTTATCTAGGTTAAAGCGTCGACGAACTTTCTCAATGTACTTTTCTTGCGACAAATGTAATTTCTTGTCATCTCAATCACGGATGACTCAAATCTTAAAGATTTGATGCGCCTGCGAGGTGGGAAGAGCAGTGCAAAGGGCAGCGCAAAGGTGGGAAGAGCAGCGAGAAGGGCAGCGCCTACGAGGTGGGAATAGCAGCGTGAAGGGCAGCGCCTACGAGGTGGGAAAAGCAGTGCGAAGATTCGTACTTCGATTCGGACTTCGGTTCAGACTTTAGTGCGCTGTGAAGAGCGAAGGGCAGTGCGAATGCCAAGATTCGGACTTTGGTTCTGCAAATCTGCACACTGCGATTTGGTTGTGCGAAGAAGAGTGAATTGAAAACTGAAATCGGAATCCGATTTTCTTAGATTTAGGGTTTTTCAATTCTATACATTTTGGTCCACGGTTTTTTGGATTTCTTGTATCAGGACTGTGGATCGAACCGTATCCCACGGTTTCATGGTGTGCAGGACCAGTACCGGACTGGGCTACTTTGAGTACCGATCCAAATAGGACCGAAATACCCGGTTCGGTTCGGTTCCTTTGTTCCAGACCGATTCTGCCCACCCCTACTTAGGAGGAAGAATTGAAACATCCATATGTGTGTGTGTGAGAGAGAGAGAGAGAGAGAGAGAGAGAGAGAGAGAGACTGCCTCCCTTAGTCAAAATCCAAATAAGATGCCATAAAAATAGTTGTTTAAAAAGAAAAAAATTGATCAGCACACACAATTCATTTGATAATCTCAAATAGAAACACAATCAAAATGCGAACCATCCGTCACTTTCTGTTAAGAAAATGCTTTAGAATCCATTTTCATTTTTAGTTGTTGCACGTTGTTTTTGTTGTTGTTATAGTTTTTTGGAACCATTTCTCTACTCATCATGCCTTATTCTTAGGATCATGTTGTTAGTGGTTAGTTTCTTTCATTTTCTAGATTAAATTGTACTGAATTTCAAGTGAAAAAAAGTAATCTTTTCTTTGTAAAAATAACAATTGGTATCAGAGCTATACTTCTTGAGGGATCTGTGTGAGTTTGATAATCATGGAAGCCGAAGCAAGTTCAGTCTCTATAGCCCCACCAGTGTTTGATGGAGATAACTACCAAATCTGGGCAGTTCGAATGGAGACTTACTTGGAAGCTTTGGATATTTGGGAAGCAGTAGAAGAAGACTATGAAGTTCCAGTTCTTCCAAACAATCTCACCATGGTACAAATAAAAGCGTAGAAAGAAAAGAAAACAAAGAAATCAAAGGCAAAAGCATGCTTGTTTGCTGCAGTTTCTTCAACAAACTTTACTCGTATTATCTCGCTAAAGACAGCAAAGGCGATTTGAGATTATCTCAAGAAGGAATACGATGGAAATGAAAGAATCAAAGTGATGCAAGTTCTAAACTTAATTCGAGACTTTGATTTGTAGAAGATGAAGGAGACAGAATCAATCAAAGAGTATTCGGATAGATTCCTGAATATTGCAAATCTTGTTAGATTACTTGGTTCTTCCTTTAATGATTCAAGAATTGTAGAAAAGATTCTTGTAATAGTGCCTGAAAAATTTGAAACATGCATTTCAGCCTTGAAAAATACCAATGATTTGTCTCAAATTACTCTAGCAGAAAATTTTCATGCACTGCAAGCACGGAGGAAAGAAGAGCCATAAGACAAGAAATTGCTGTTGAAGAAGCTTTACTTGCCAAGCACCATGAAAAAGCAAAGTGCAACAAAAAGAAAATTTTCGTAAAGAATCAATGATCAACTAGAGAGTTTTCTACCAACTACAACAAAGTTAGAAACAATAAGAAAAACTTTCCCCCATGTCAACATTGCAACAGAAGTGGTCATCCTCCTTTTAAATGTTGGAGAAGACCAGATGTAAAATGTAGTAGGTGCAACTAAATAGATCATGAAATTGTAATTTGCAAAAAGAACAACCAACATCAATGTGAAGAGGCTAAGATTGCTAATGAAGAGGACGATGATCAATTGTTTGTGGCTACATGTTTTTCTAGCAGTGAATCAACTGAAAGTTGGCTAATTGACAGTGGTTGCACCAATCATATGACCAACGACAAGGAACTTTTCAAAGAATTGACGCAAACCAACATCACCAAAGTCAGAATAGGTAATGGTGATTACATTTCAGTCAAAGGAAAGAGTATTGTTGCAATAGCAATCTGCTCAGGTACAAAACTTATTCACAATGTTGTTTTTTTTCTGAGATTCAACAAAATCCGTTGAGCGTTGGTCAATTGATTGAAAAAGGTTTTAAGGTTGTTTTTGAAGAAAAATATTGTATGATTAAGGATACATCTGATCAAGATATTTTTAAAGTAAAAATGAAAGGGAAAAGTTTTGCTTTAGATTCATTGGAAGAGGAGCACACTGCTTTACCGATCAAAGAAAATATCACAGAGATATGGCACAAATGACTCGGGCATTATCATCACCAAGGGTTGCTGCAAATGAAGTCTAAGATGATGACAAATGAATTTCCAGAACTTGATGATCACATTCCAAGTTGCAAAGCTTGTTAGTTTGGAAGGCAAAACAGAAAACCATTTCCAAAAGTAGCAGGAAGAGCATCAAAGAAGCTGCAATTGATTCATACTGATATTGCAAGCCCACAAAGGACACCTTCTTTAAAAGGTAGTTTTTATTATATTATCTTTGTTGATGATTTCACTAGAATATGTTGAATTTTTTTCTTGAAGTACAAATCAGAGGTAGCTCAAATTTTTTGAAAGTTCAAAGTAATAGTGGAAAATGAAAGTGACTTCAAAATTCAGGTCTTGAGGTCTGATAATGGAAGGGAATACACCTCGGCAGAATATAATAAATTTTGTGAGAATGCAGGCATTGAACATCAGCTTACAGCTCCCTATACTCCTCAACAAAATGGAGTTATTGAAAGAAGAAATCGATATGACTTGGAGATGACGAGATGCATGCTTCATGAGAAAAATTTGCAAAAGAAATTATGGGCAGAAGCAACAAATACTTCAATTTTTCTTCAAAATCAGCTCTTTACAAAAGCAGTGAAGGATCAAACACCATTTGAGGCTTGGTATGGTCACAAATCGTCTCTGAAACTTTTTAGTTGTTTGTGTTTTACCTATGTTCCACAAAGCAAACGAGATAAACTAGATAAAAGAGCTTCACCAGGTATTTTTATAGGCTATAGTTCTCTCTGCAAAGCCTATAAAGTTTTTCAGCTACAAACAAAAAGCATTGTTATTAGCAGGGATGTGCACTTCATAGAAGATGAAGAATGAAATTGGGATGATGAAAAGAAGACAAACTATGCCTCGAAAAATCTAAAGCTCAAGTTTCATGTTTCAGACATAGAAGAATAGAGACTTGAAAATTAGCAAAATACAATAGTGGATGATGTTCTAGTTAGAGGTATGAGATTACTCTCCGACATTTATGAAATTGCAACATAGCTGTTTGTGAGCATGTAGATTATGAAGAAGCAAGAAAAGATCAGAAATGGATAGCTGCAATGAAGGAGGAGTTGTTAATGATTGAGAAAAACAAAACTTGGATTCTTGTAGAAAGACCTCAAGACAGAAAAGTGATTGGAGTTAAGTGGGTATATAGAACCAAGCTAAATGGCGATGGCACTGTTAACATGCATAAGACAAGATTTTTTGTAAAAGGTTATGCTCAAGTTTTTGGTGTGGATTACTCTGATACGTTTTCCTAATCGCTCGATTGGATACCATCATGCTACTACTTGCTATAGCTGCTCAGAAAAATTAGAGAGTGCATCAACTTGATGTCAAATTAGCGTTTTTAAATAGTTTCTTGCAGGAAAAAATCTATATTGACCAACCTCAAGGTTTTATAAAGACAGGAGATGAAGATAATGTGTTTCTTTTCAAGAAAGCCTTTATGATTTAAAACAAGCTCCACGAGCTTGGTATAGCAAGATTGATGAATACTTGCTAAACTTGAGATTTGTCAAAAGTATTTCAGAATCAACTAGATATGTCAAGCATGATGGAGTTGGAATTCTTTTGATTTCTCTCTATGTTGATGATTTGCTTGTGATAGGAAGCAAAACAAGTATTGTGAAAAAGTTTAAGCAACAGATGATGGAGGTCTTTGAGATGACAGATCTTGGGTTGATAACTTTTTTTCTCGGAATGGAAATCAAGCAAGCTGAGCATGAAGTCTTCCTTTGCTAGAAGAAATATGCCAAAAAGATTTTGAAGAAGTTTAAACTTGAGAAATGCAAGGAAGTAAATACTCCTATGAATCAAAAGGAGAAGCTGTGTAAAGAAGATGAAACTGATAAAGTAGACGAGGGATACTTTAGGAGCTTGATTGGTTGTTTAATGTATCTTATAGCAACACGGCCCGATCTTTTAAATGTTGTAAGTATTTTATCAAGGTTTATGCATTGTGCAAGTGAATTGCATCTCAAAGCTGCCAAGAGAGTGATTAGATATGTCAAAGGCACAAGTGATTTTGGTGTTAAATTCACAAGAAGCAATAATTTTAAGCTGATTGGTTTTTCAGATAGTGACTGGGGAGGTTCTGTCGATGATATGATAAGCACTTTAAACTAGTGGCACGACCCGTACGTCGCGACACTTGACATAACATTTAAACTGTCACGTAAAAATTTTCAAAAATTAAAATTAACGAAACTTGAACTTTTAAACTCCTTAAAATCCTTTTAAATAAGTGGAAAACATTCATAAAATAAACTTGGAAGGATTCATTTGAAGTTAGATCGGTGGCTCTCTGCCGCCTGACTCGCGAAAATCATCAGGCTGCGATCGATCGCGCCCGAGCGGTCGATCGATCGGCTGGGCGTTGCATGCTCCAGCAACGCGTGCACACCTTCGCCTCGCGCGTGCATTTGCGAGTCACCGCGCGCACCACCTGCGCCCATTCTCCTCATTTCTTCCTTTTCTTCATTTAAAACCTACAAACACCTCATAATAACCGTCATAATTCCAATCAAATTCTCATAACCTATTACCTCATTTGAAACCCTTCAAAACATGACAATTTTCACCAAATTCTCAACATTTCACAACCCATTAAAAATTAACCAAAATACACAGCAGAAATCTAAAAAGATACGAATGGAAACCCATTATCAAAACATTTTCTATAAATCGTAATCAAACCCCAAGCAAGTCCAGTGTTTTTAAAATATAAATCCTTCTATACATAGATTTTAAATCATGAAAACTTATATCAAAACACTTGGAGTTCACCCATGGATCAAAATCGCCTTGACCGCCACAAACTCTCCACCATGAGCTCACCCCTCCAACTGCACCTATCTGTCGACTTGAGGCACGTAGTCCTCACTTGAGAGTTCTTCACCTACATCATCAAAATTTAAACTAATGAGCGTAGAGCTCAACAAGAATATTTCAATGCAATGAGATGCTCGTGCATGCATGATTCTTTTAAAAACATGAACATACATTATATTACGTTACTATTCAAGTGACATAATGGTTAAAGGGGTGTGTTAGGAGAGTAGGCTCAGTAAACATAACATGGGTTAGTGTCCTGGGTGTGGACCTGTGGACGATTTTGCCTTGTCCCCAGAGAAATGACAAATACCAGTATATCCTTAGGCGATGACGATTTTACATAATCCCAGAGAAAGACAACAACATATGTCATACCACGTCCCACAACTTAACTGGTACATTACATAACATGTTCTTATCTTTCTTACCCAAAAATATGCATAAAAACATTTGCATGATTTCATAAAAACATGATGCATGAACCATAAGAATGCACATAACATATAACATAGACAATTATCAGACATTTTTAGCAATACACGAACACCTAACTCTAAACATATTTTACTAATTTAGTTGAAATACTCATTTGAAACCCTTCAAAACATGACAATTTCACCAAATTCTCAACATTTCACAACCCATTAAAAATTAACCAAAATACACAGCAGAAATCTAAAAAGATACGAATGGAAACCCATTATCAAAACATTTTCTATAAATCGTAATCAAACCCCAAGCAAGTCCAGTGTTTTTAAAATATAAATCCTTCTATACATAGATTTTAAATCATGAAAACTTATATCAAAACACTTGGAGTTCACCCATGGATCAAAATCGCCTTGACCGCCACAAACTCTCCACCATGAGCTCACCCCTCCAACTGCACCTATCTGTCGACTTGAGGCACGTAGTCCTCACTTGAGAGTTCTTCACCTACATCATCAAAATTTAAACTAATGAGCGTAGAGCTCAACAAGAATATTTCAATGCAATGAGATGCTCGTGCATGCATGATTCTTTTAAAAACATGAACATACATTATATTACGTTACTATTCAAGTGACATAATGGTTAAAGGGGTGTGTTAGGAGAGTAGGCTCAGTAAACATAACATGGGTTAGTGTCCTGGGTGTGGACTGTGGACGATTTTGCCTTGTCCCAGAGAATGACAAATACCAGTATATCCTTAGGCGATGACGATTTTACATAATCCCAGAGAAAGACAAAAACATATGTCATACCACGTCCCACAACTTAACTGGTACATTACATAACATGTTCTTATCTTTCTTACACAAAACATATGCATAAAAACATTTTGCATGATTTCATAAAAACATGATGCATGAACCATAAGAATGCACATAACATATAACATAGACAATTATCAAGACATTTTTAGCAATACAAGAACACCTAACTCTAAACATATTTTACTAACTTAACTACCCATAATTGAACTCCATAAATCAAACATTACCTAGTACCTTTGTGATGTATGTCTTAAGGGCTGAACACATGTTGTGACGACCCTTATTTTCTGTACTTGAAAATCGATAAAAATTTAAAATTTTCTTTTTTAGTTGAAATACTCATTTGAAAATGCGTAGCAGAAGACTTTATCGTGCGTGAAAGACCTTCGTTAAAAACTCAATTTAAACGTTAAACCCAAATATGTAAAACATTTTTTTAATCGACACTGTTCATTAGAACAGTGCCAGGGCCGATCAATCGCCCTGGTTTGGCGATCGGTCGGCGGGCTCTCTACCCGCGCCTTGCGACAAACGTCATGTAACGATCCTTACCCGTATCCTAATTTTTACCGTATAAATTTTTCATTTTATTCATTTTATTTTACAGTTTAAGCGGAACTTAAACTAAAATCAAAATAGTTAACATTGTTTGGAAAATCATTTAATTCTAAGTTGTTAAACTATTTAAACAATTCTTAAAACAAATTATAAACAATTGAAATAAAACAATTAAATTCATTTTAAACAATTAAAAACAAATGCAGGGACAAGAGGGACAATTGTCTCGAAATTGACAAGGGCGATCGATCGCCACATTAGAAAACAGAGGGGCAATCATGATCGCCCCTCGCTGTGGTGAACGATCGCCTCGCGATCGATCGCCACGCTCTCTAGATTTTCCAGGGAGTGGCGACCATTACTGGCGATCGATCCCCATCTTAGGAGATCGATCGCCAGGTTCTCTGGAATCTGATTTTCCAGGGAACTTAGCCCTCCCATCTTCTTTCCTTCTTTCTTCTCCCTACATACAACATACACTTCAATTTCTTTATTCCCTACAACCTCAATATCTCATACATCCTAACCACTTCAACATAACCACCAAATAAACGCCTCGACATATTCTTAATCTTAATCAATAACGAGACAAAAATTACGAAATTCAACTGCATGGATAGCTCTAAAACCCGAGCATATCCATACTCAACCAAAAATGTCTCCAAGCATTTTCATAAAATTCAAATGAAAGCTTTAACAAAACGTTTTATAAAATCAGTTTACCACAACATCTATATGCCATTCTATCAGTTAACCAGAACCAAACATCCTAATATGTTTTACTATACAGTTTTTTCTACGATCTAACTATCGTGTCTCAAAATACCTTTACGTCATTTCCCACGGGTCGAAATACGCGTCGACTGCCCAGCACGCTACCACATGCATTCTTCTTAAATATGTACGATCATCTGGTAGAGGGAAATCCTCCTCACCTTGTTCTATGTCATCTACACCATAAAGACACCTATGAGATAAAAATCTCAGCAAGTTCTACGTAAATGCTAATGCATGATTATGTATATGCAATTTTTATAACTTCATCACTCATGCATTTATTCATTCACTCATTCATTCTCACCGTGACATTCTTTTGGTTATCGAAGCATATCACTCGACAGATGGATAAGGCACGTCAAGCGGTTAGACAGCCTGCACCATCTGAAGGGAGGAAAACCCGCTCACCACGGAATGCCGGGTCTGAACCTCACCCCGATAACCACATACATGGGGTTGTTTACATGATACTTTACTTGCATTATTTTCATGAAATAAATGCGTAAATTCGTTTCATGACGTTTTGAAACCATGATGCATGAACAATTCAATATAATGACACATAACGAGCATACTATCAAAACACTACAAATACCATCAAAACACTACAAATACCATCAAAACACTCAACCTATAAAGCAACCGCACCTAAACTACCCAACCAAGACAATTAGACGAAACAATGACAACGTAAACAATTAATCACCAACGTATCCTCAACAACAAACTCGGCTTATGGTGTAGCCCAATAGGCCACAGTAAGTCACGAGAACTTACCTCGCGTCCGTTGCAACTTTAGCTCCGTCCACGAGCGTTGTTTACCTAAGGCAAATTTCACCAAAATTTTCGTTAATACGAGTTTAAACCATTAAACGTCTAAATTAACGAAATCCTTAGCTAAGAAAATTTCTAACATTCTAACTTAACTAATCGAGATACTTTAACAAACAATTCACGCTCGATACCTCAAAACTTCCATTAACGAGTTTTTCCAAAACTCCTAAAATTCTCAAACTTTAACATTTCTCACAAATCGACTTAACTTCGTCTAATAACGTTCAATACGTCTATTATATCCACATATACGGTAAATCTATCAATTTCAAATCCTAATCACATTTTTCGCAAAACCCTAATGAAACCCTAACCGTTTTAATCCGTGAAAACTGAACTATAACGCTCCATAAGCACAGAGTCATATCTAGAGTTGCGAGAGGAGGAGAAAACACGAAGAAAACGAGTCGAACGGAGAAGAACGATCGTCGGAGAGGAGAGAGTCGCTGTTGAATCGCCGAGGGAGAATCGTCGAAGGAGAGAAAGAGAGAGAGAGAGAGAGAGAGAGAGAGAGAGAGAGAGAAGTCGTGGAGAAGAAAAAAGAAAAGTGTGATATTTAATTAAAATTTCCCTTGGAAAATTACCATTTTGTCATTCCTTTGATTTTCTATTTGTTTCGTCCTTTGTTTCGTTAATTTGCTAACGATTTGGTTTCTCTAAATTCTCTTATTTCACCAATAAATCAAACTCATTATAAGGGTTCTATTAAAACTATCCTTTCGCAAATCGGACCTCGTTTACTAGTTTTATTAAAACGTTCTCTATATTACGAGAAAACGTAATTTTCGTAATTTAGTATTACAACTCCTAAAATTCCCGAAATTTTCTTAAAATCCTTATTAATTATTAGGACCGTAATAACATTTTCTTTTTACGAAACCGACTTAATTTGACATAATTGCCATTTATATTCAATTTAATAAATCCTATAAAAGAATCGGGTGTTACATTCTACCCACCTTAATTGAAATTTTGTCCCCAAAATTTGACTTAACTTGTAGTCCTCGATATCAACGCTCATGTCTTGCGGCCTTATACTTTGATTCACAATCGCTCCGTTCTTTTTAAGTTTCTTTCCTCTATCTCTCCAAATAAGGGTTTCGATTCTATCTCTACTTACTCTCACTCTTTATATTCTCTCTTCTCAATTGGATCATACACGTCATTACATAAATATCGAGTATAACGAATTTTCAAATCTCAAATTAATTTATCTAATGGCATACTTTGTCATCTTAATATTTGCGTAAGCGTCGTCTTTCACTTAATTACCCCCAGTAACTCAATTCTCCAAAGTTCTTTCTCATCGACTTCTTTCCTTAACTGTCTCTTTATATCAGAGCTATGCTAATGTTTCCTAACGTCAGCTAGCTTAAATGTCAAGAATTTCTTTCAACTTCTAGGCTGTAACTCAATCAACGATCTCTAACTGTGTACTCAACACCTAACGACTCGAGCACGCGTTGGTCTATATTTAATCACCTAAAACGTTAAACTCTCCAACCTATCAATTGGCCCCATGATTAGGGTTTTTCTCCCTAAAGATTATCTCGTATCCTCAATCCTCAAATTAACTTCAATTTCCTAACGTCATTTGGGTCGACTATTGTTCAAGGATTTCTAACAACACCCAGGTTGCAATCCAGACTCTCCTCTATTTTAACTCCGACTTCCCGAATTGAGTTCATTTAGTTCCTAACTTTCTTAATCCTGTGTCTATCAAATACGTACCTAACCACTTCAAGCTCTTAAAGCCTTCTTAAATTTCTTACTCCAACGATAAATCTCAACTACACTACGACCTTATCCACCTATCGGGTATAACAATTTCTACATATATATATCGGAGTTGTAAACTAAACTCGTGTATAAGTTTGTTGGCCTTTACCTCAGTCACTACTACAACCATTCGAGTCTACATTTCTCTAGTAATGCTCCCGTATAACTTCTTCGTCAATAGTATCCAATTGTACCCTTCCTTAGACACTTCACGGGTTTTAACAACTATTTTTATGTGAGCTTATCAACTAGAATTCTATTCTCTATGTTTCGCAAGGTATCCCCTCAGTGATATCTTACGTCACATTCTTCCTCGGGTAACTCACCGACCTCGATCCCCGTTTCGATGAGGTTCTTACAACTTAACTCTTTCCTTTCCAACTATACCCTGAAAATGTATATTCAAGGCCTCAACAGGTTTAACTGAGAGCTTAAATTGCTACTATCTTAAGACCAATACTCACTTGTAAATTAGATCCTATAAATATCACATTTCATTCTAAGTCACATTAAAGAGTTCCTTCGTTATGTCCTAACTGAAACGTTTATACTATCTATAATATGCTCCTTCGTTTAACTTAAATCTCCATTTAACTTCGAGCACAGTCAGCATAATTCAATACGTCCTCTACAATCTCGGCTGTAATAGTCGTCCCTCATATCCTCTCGACAATTATTCCAAGCTGAGCTTTTTGAATTTCATCTTTGTCTAGACACTCTCAACTTCACGTGAATTCACACATACAAGTTCTACAGTACTCTCTCTATCCACTTAAACACACTCAAGGTATCTCAATAATCTAAGGTACTCCTTAATAAGTTTATATCTAAACTTTCAGCTTTCTCTTGATTAGTCTTATCCTAATACTCTAAGGGGTTGTCAATTAGACCCAGTTTCTACCTACTTAAAAGCCATTTCGTTCAGCTAATCCTACTAATACATAACTCTATTTCTATACAGTCTATAATGTTATATATGTAGCCAACTGTCTTCTCATCGAGGTTTGCCTAGTTACCCTTCTTACCCTTCTTACCCACCTAATATTCCCTCACCTCTCTATTTTTTTTTAAGCCTATATACATATTGCCATACAAGTAATTAAAACAGTACCTGCAATCAGAGAAGGCTGGGCACCATTGTCAACGCCTTCAGGTTCAATAAAAGCAAATATTCTTGGGGTAACCTTCTTTTGGTCAGTAGCAGTCCTCGGGCAATTTAGGGCATAGTGGCCCATCTCTCCGCATCTATAGCACTTGTCCGTACCCAACCGGCAGACACCAAAGTGAGGCCTTAAACATTTCGGGCATATAGGCTTCTGAGTAGATTCTGGGACTTGTTTTCCCTTTTCTTGCTCGCCCTTTCCGTCATAGGGCCTCTTCACTCCTCGTGGTTGCGTCTGCTGTTGTCCCCTCGGTTGCCAGCCTTGATCCTGGGACTGAGGGTGGATATCACGAAAGAAGCCCTTAGCTGGCTCCCTCGGCTTGACATAACCCTGATCAACAGCCTCAATCTCAAGTGCTCTGGCCACAATCTCATCATAGGGTACATTTCGCACCCCCGATATGACGACACTTTTATGAATTTCATGACTAAGCCCTTGCATAAATCTGCGTACCTTGTCCTCATTAACGCTACCCTGACGCGACGCGAATCGGGACAGGGCCTCAAATCTCCTCACATAGTCGGCAATCGAACCAACCTGTCGCAACTGCATAAACTCTACCATCTTCGCCTCCCGCACTGTATGGCTGAAGTACTTGTCATAAAATATCATCTTGAAACGTTCCCAACCCATAATCGCCACATCGGTGGTTGCCTTGATAGAATCCCACCAGAATCGGGCATCCAGTGCTAAGTGGTAGCTCACCAACGCAACCTTCTCTCCGTCCTCGATGCTTGCATAGGCCAGCATGTCCTCCATTGTTCGAATCCACTCCTCGGCTGAAAAGGGATCCGTAGACAGTCCGTTGAACACAGGAGGTTGGAGCCTCTGAAATCTTTCCATCCCTCGATTACCCTGAGTCGCTGTCTCCCGAGCTCTAGCACCTTCACGGTCTATTAGGGTGCCCAACTGCTGGGACTGTCTCTCTATTTGTTGCACTTGTCGCTCCATGTGTTGGGACTGTTGAGCAATAAATGCCTTAAGTTGGTCTATCGTATCGTCTCGGTCGTCTCGATCATTCCCTCGACGCACCATATTTATATAATCTCTATAAAGGTTAAAAACAAATAACTCTAAGAAATCTAACTTAAAGAAAACATGTAAACATACTTACAGTTGAGGAAGGATGTCCGCGTAGTGGCTGTGCAGTCGAGCAGTCTACATAACCGTTTTTAAAACCCGGGGGCTCTGATACCATAAATTGAATCGCCGAGGGAGAATCGTCGAAGGAGAGAAAGAGAGAGAGAGAGAGAGAGAGAGAGAGAGAGAGAGAGAGAGAAGTCGTGGAGAAGAAGAAAGAAAAGTGTGATATTTAATTAAAATTTCCCTTGAAAAATTACCATTTTGCCCTTCCTTTGATTTTCTATTTGTTTCGTCCTTTGTTTCGTTAATTTGCTAACGATTTGGTTTCTCTAAATTCTCTTATTTCACCAATAAATCCAACTCATTATAAGGGTTCTATTAAAACTGTCCGTTCGCAAATCGGACCTCGTTTACTGGTTTTATTAAAACATTCTCTATATTACGAGAAAACGTAATTTTCGTAATTTAGTATTACAACTCCTAAAATTCCCGAAATTTTCTTAAAATCCTTATTAATTATTAGGACTGTAATAACGCTTTATTTTTACGAAACCGACTTCATTTGACATAATTACAAAAATTTCATTTATATTCAATTTAATAAATCCCGTAAAAGAATCGGGTGTTACACGTCAGGCGCCGATCGATCGCGCACATGAGGGATTGATCGGCGGGCTCTCTGCCTGCACCTCACGAAAAAACATCAGGCGCCGATCGAACGCACCCCTGCGGCGATCCATCGTCTGGGCGTGCCTCGTGTGCACAACGCAATGCCCTCACGCACCAGCTCGCCTATTTTTCTCCTTTTCCTCCTTTTAAACCAAAATCAACACCTCCTATTTCACTCCAAACATCCTCAATTCAAAACTAAAACCAGTCCTTACACCCTTCCACAAAAACATATAATTTTCATAAAAATCTATCAACTTCCATGCAAACTAACTATGTCCATCATAAAATACATTTTGGTAAAACAACTAAACCAAATCACTAAACTTCAAAACATAACTTATATATTCAAAACAATCACATCCTTTACCAAAACACTTCCATACGTCAAAACACAGTTTAACAAAACATTTAAATCTCTACATTTCTATGTACATACTTAAACGAAATATAAACATACTAACCACCGTCAAAATCACCCTAACAAATGCCCGATCATGCCATGGACGTACCTCTTCAACTGCGTCCCTTAATCCTGTACAGGTTCGTGTATCTCACCACTTAGCTCTTTATCACCCACATCACAGAATTCAAACTATAAGCCTAATACTTAGTAAATAGTGCAATAACGAAATGAAAACAGTTCACATATGTTGTTTCTACATGCTCGTTACACTTTCGTTTTCATATTCGTTTTTGTTTTCATACTCATTTTCGTATGATCCTCATACTAGATGGGAAGCAGATAACTTTTTCCAAATCATCAATTCTAATACTCATTTGAGGGGCGAATTACTTCCCTCAAAGATTCATACTCGTTTTGTTCCATTTCATTTCATGATCCTCATACTAGATGAGAAGCGGATCACTTTTCCTAAATCATCAATTCTCATTCTCATTTGGAAGCAGATAACTTTTTCCAAATCATCAATTCTCATTCTCATTGAGTGGCGAATTACTTCCTCAAAGATTCATACTCGTTTCGTTTCGTTTCATGATCCTCATACTAGATGGGAAGCAGATAACTTTTTCCAAATCATCAATTCTCAGTCTCATTGAGGAGTGAATTACGTCCTCAAAGATTCATACTCGTTTCGTTTCGTTTCGTTTCATGATCCTCATAGATGGGAAGCGGATCACTTTTCCTAAATCATCAATTCTCATTCTCATTTGAGTGGCGAATTACTTCCTCAAAGATTCATACTCGTTTCGTTTCGTTTCGTTTCATGATTCTCATACTAGATGGGAAGTGGATCATTTTTTCCCAAATCATCAATTCTCAGTCTTATTTGAGGGGCGAATTACTTGCTCAAAGATTCATACTCATTTCGTTTCATGATCCTCATACTAGATGGGAAACGAATCACTTTTTCCAAATCATCAATTCTCAGTCTCATTTGAGGAGTGAATTACGTCCTCAAAGATTCATACTCGTTTCGTTCCGTTTTGTTTCATGATCCTCATAGATGGGAAGCGGATCACTTTTCCCAAATCATCAATTCTCAGTCTCATTTGAGTGGCGAATTACTTCTTCAAAGATTCATACTCATTTTGTTCCGTTTCGTTTCATATCGTATCACGCCGTTTCATAAAACATATGCAAATTCATTTTCGTATTTTTTCAAAACATGATGTATGAACTAACAAACATACAATAAACATACAACATAACCTTAACATTCTGTGATGTAGGCCAAAAGGCGAAAACATACATACACTACTTACTTGGCGTCCTTAACAATTTAATCAACTTGTTCACTTAACCTTGAAACTTGATAACCTATTAACATAAACATCATCATTAACATTCATTCAACAATTCATATTATTTGCTTATAACAACTCCATCCAACCATCAACAAAGAAGTTTAGCATAAAACAATATCATTCAATTGAACACATAGATCTTAACTCAATTCAAATTCTCAACCAAATTCTCGAAATTACCATATAATCATTCAACTTCAAAAATTCACAATAAATCGTATACATGTCTGAATTCGATGATTCAAAAGTCTATAAAATCCTTAAGATGTTTAGTTTCTCATGGTAAAATCTATTTAACACACTAACATCAATAGTTCAGCCGAAAGTTAGCAAAACCGAGCTTGCCCTGTACATGACCCAAATTTTCAGATTTCTTCAAACTCTAAACCAATAGCCAACACCTCTCCATAAAACCATCAATGTGCTTACATATCTTAATTAAGCATCCGAATAAAAGAGAATTACAGCAACCAAATCTCAAAATTTTCATGCTTAAACTCCAAATCCAAAGGAAAGCCCTGAATTGTCCAACCACACTCATTCAAAACTTTCAAAAATCCAATTCAAGTAGTTTTAACATGATAACTTTCCAAATTGAACCAATAACCTCAAAAACAAAGCAGCCCACTAACTCAAATTTAGCACAATCAACAATCAATCCAACATTCATCAATCCCTCTACATTAACCAATTCCAATCAAAATTACGATCCAATATTGACATTCAAAGCCTAAAAACAACAGGGGGTTGAGCATTTCAAAATTCCTATTTTCGTGGACAACCCTCACAATTCGTAAAACCCATCAATATCCAACAATATCCTAGCATCCATTAGACATAAACTTGAAAACCTAAAAGAGGAAACAAACTCTTACCTTAAATGCTAGAGAGGAGCAAATGGCTTGATGAGGAAGAAGTAAATCATAAAATTTTATGCACTTAAAGAAATTTATTCGATAAGTTTTTTGGGTGCTACACATGCAATATAAATTTACATGGAGTCCTTAGCAATATTTAGGCGCTTTTTCCTTTAAGTTGCAAAACTTATAATATCCAATTAAATCCTATCAACATAAAAAATCCATTAAAATTGAAACAAATCAAACATTCACCAGAACGATGCATGTAACCAAAATCAACCAATTCAACCATGCATATCAATAAAATTCAATTCAAATAGCTTAAATATCATCAAACCAAAATTCAAACAATCCTCAACAACATTCTCGGATTTCCACCCTAAATTCGGCTAAACTTCAAACATCCACAACTTGAGCTATACTTATCCAAATCTAATTATTTAAAATGCTATGGAATCCTTAAAGAATCTATTTTTACATGGTATAATCCATTTATAAAAAATGAATCATTAACTTGATCGGATTATATCAAAACTGAAACTCTGCATTTTAGTCTAATTCCAAATATTTCTTCAAATATGTTGAACTCTTTAATCCTCTTCCATCAATAGTCATAAGGTTGATATCACTATAGAATTTAGCATCAATTAAGAGAGATGGTTGAGCAAGTTATCCAAAATTCTCAATCCTCACCCAAAAACTTTAAATCAAAACAATACTTCAAATTATTGCTTATAAATCAAAAAGATGCTTAGACCTTTGAAGATAAACCATTATTTACCTTGAATATTCAAAAGAGAGGGAGGTTGTTGTGAGAAAAAGAATCACATAAGAGAGAAGGAGAGAATTTTGTAGAAATAAAAGAGAGAGAGTGTGTGTGAGTTGGCGTGGAGAAGAAGACTTTAAAGGTTTAGTGTTGATTTTATTTTCTTATATATTATAGTAGAAAGGGTGTGATGTTTTAAAAATTAATTTATAAAGTAAAGAAAAAACTGAAATTAATTTTAAAAAAATACCAAAAGATATTGGATTTATTTGAAAATATTTCCACATGTTCACTAAATCATGGGTAGATAATAGAAAAACTTTCGTGATTTTCTAAAACTTGTATGATTTATTATAATATTTTTATAAAATACTAAAATAAAATTACAATAAATCGTATATATATTAAAAAAATCACGAACATTTCCAGATTATCTTCTCATTAAGTAGTGAATATATTGTTGACTTAAATGGTGTTTAAGTCTAAATATGTTTTTGATGATGTGTTTATATGTTAAAGTAATTTGATTATGTTTATTACGTTTGAAACTAATGATTTATGAATATGAGATTTATCTGTTGGAAATATCCTTGAAAAAGGATATTTTAGTTATCTAATGAATATGTTAAGTGTACAGGTTCTTAATATGAAAACAGGGCTGTAAAATGTAAATTGATAAACAAAGTACTACATCATCCGATGGTGTTTAACGTTGCATCATCCGATGGTGTTTAATGCTACATCATCTGATGGGAAAACGACAAAGGCGGATGAGTAAAATGCCGTCCAAAGGTAACTAAACGACAAAGGCGGATGAGTAAAATGCCTAAGTCCACCGGTCACTACACAACAAAGGCGGATGAGTAAAATGCCTAAGTCCACCGGTCACTAAACGACAAAGGCGGATGAATGAAATGCCTAAGTCCACCGGTCACTAAACGACAAGGCGGATGACTTCGAAGAAGAACTCCACCGCTCGCTAGACGACAAAGCCGGATGAGATTCAAAGAAGACTTCACGAAGACATCCTACGCTCACTAAACGACAAAGCCGGAAGACGTCTAAAGTTTTTCTCATCCGATGCCGGTTCAATATACTAAAGCTTCATCATCCGATACCGGTTCAGCATTTTAAAGACTCATCATCCGCTGGCGTTTCAAAACTAAAACAACATTGTCTTCCGCCAGAATTCAAATATACCGCGAAGCTACAGTGACGTCGTTTTCAAGCCTTAACTACAGAACATTAAAGGCGACGGCGATTTGCAACTACAGGCGGCAACGACTACCTGAAATTGTACGAAAGCTGCTCCAACAGTAACAAATCTTCCATTATTGGATAAGGAGCATTGAAGGCAAGAGCCGATTAACTCACAGAGTATTTAAACCAAGGTTAGAGCACGAAGGAATAACTTTTGCGAATTTTATTATTGAGCCCTAATTTGCGAAAATATCATACTCTGTATTTCATCTACTCCTCTCGAACCCAAACTTGAGAATTATTCTTTGAGAGAGTTTAGATTGTGATATATTATTACACATTCAAAATCTGTAAAGGCAGTGGATTGACGCCCGTCAAGTTCAATCCAGATTTGTAAAGGCAGTTGATCGGAGCCTGAAATTCCGATCTGTTTATTCTCGAGGAGAAGGTTAAGGATCTTCAAGGGGTGAACCTTGAAGCGTGGATGTAGGCTGGGTTGAGCCGAACCACGTAAAAAGTCACTGGTGTCATTTTTTCTCTTACTCTCTCTTTTATATCTGCTGTTGATTCACTTGCTATTAGTTTTAAGTAAAATTTTAAAAAAGGTCTAATTCACCCCCCTCTTAGACAATCTCGATCCTACAATTGGTATCAGAGCAAGGTTTTCTTTGTCTAAGCTGTATTTAAACACTCAGTGATATATATATTTACAATGACATTCAACACTAACTTCTCACAAGTAGAAGGTCAAGCTACAAATAGACCTCCCTTCTTTGATGGTAGCTATTATGTTTACTGGAAGTCTAGAATGAGAATATTTGTTCAAGCTGTAGACTATGAATTATGGAATAATATAGAAAATGGTCCATACATAGCTTTTAAAACAGAAAACGGTATTAGAACTCCCAAAGCTTCACACGAACTAAATGATACAGATAAGAAGAACTTGAGCCTAAATGCCAAGGCAATAAACACCTTGTACTGTGCTCTGAATAGAGACGAATTTAATAGAGTACAAGGGTGTGAAAGTGCCCAAGAGATTTGGCGCCTATTAGAGGTCACACACGAGGGCACAAATCAGGTGAAAGAGAGCAAGTTAAATATGTTAGTACACGAGTATGAACTTTTTGCCATGTTAAAGGATGAGTCTATTTCATCTATGTTTACTCGGTTCACTAACATTACTAATAGTTTAAAAGCTCTCGGTAAGATTTATTCAGGTGAAGAACAGGTAAGAAAAATTTTGAGGTGCCTACCCAGAGCTTGGCAACCAAAGATGACAGCAATACAAGAGGCTCGGGATCTAAAGGTGCTCAAGCTTGAAGAGCTCATTGGCTCTCTGATGACTCACGAGATAACCATGAGGGCCAATGATAAGGAAAATCTCAAAGAAAAGAAGAGCAACAAAAAGAAGGATATTGCTATGAAAGCCTCTTCAAGTAAACGTGAAGTCTCTGAGGATGAAGAAGAAGATGATGATGAGGACATTGCACTTATTACTAGGAGATTCAGCAAGTTCCTTCGAAGGAAGAAGTTGCAAGGGAGAAGTTTTCCCAAGAATGAAAGGCAATCCAAAGACAAGGAGATTACCTGCTTTGGATTTGGAAAGCCAGGCCACATGAAGGCTGACTGTCCACAAGCTAAGGGTCCCAAGAAATTCAAGAAAAAGGCAATGAAGGCCACCTGAGACGATAGTGAAAGTGATACCTCCTCGGAAGATGAAGAGGTTGCCAACCTGTGCTTCATGGCACACGAGGATGAGGTAAATCTTTCTTCTAGTGAGAGTGATAATGATGAGGGAGAGTTAATAGATGCCTTCAATGATTTAGTGAAACAATATAGCATGCTAAAAACTAAATACAATGCTCTGAAAAGAGAAAATATAGGTTTATTAGAAAAGCATGCTAAAGAAGTGAACTTGCATGAAAAGGAAATCACTGAACTTAAGAAGAAAAATGAGTCTTTGAATAACCTTGTTCTTTGGTTCTCAAATGGTAGCAAGAACTTAACATTGCTAATAGGGAATCATAGAGCTACTCATGATAAAGCAGGTTTAGGCTATGACAAGTTCAATAAAAGAAAAGCTTTTAAGAATTTCTTTGTCAAACCGTCTACTTGTCATACTTGTAATGAAGTAGGACATAAATCTTTTGAATGTCCTTTGAAATCTAATAAGAAATCAAATGGAAAACTTCAATGGATTCCTAAGGGAACCAGACCTAACACTAGGACCCAAAAGATTTTGGTACCTAAGAAGACAACCTGATTTCTGTTTTGCAGGATGATGCGTCTCCCTTAAGGAATCAATGGTACCTGGACAGTGGCTGTTCAAGGCACATGACTGGAGATGCATCTATGTTTGCTGCTGTCAGCAAGAAGAAAGGAAGTGTTACTTTTGGTGGAAACCAAAAGGGCAATATTGTTGGCATTGGCAACATAGGTAACCCTATCAATCCTATTATAGAAAATATTTTATTAGTTGATGGGTTAAAACACAATCTGCTCAGCATAAGTCAATTATGTGACAGAGGTTATGAAGTGATATTTAAATCAGATTCATGCATAATCAAAGATAGCTCATCCAGTTCTATACTGTTTAAAGGATATAGAAAAGAAAATGTGTATATTATTGATTTAGATAATATAGAATTTTCTGATGAAAAATGCATTGCTGTGAATTCTTCTAATGACTGTTGGATCTGGCATAGGAGATTAGGACACGTAGGGATGGATACCTTAGTTAAGATTAATAAGGAGAACTTAGTTAGAGGAATCCCTAAGATATCCTTTGAAAAGGATAAGGAATGTGAAGCCTACCAAATGGGCAAGCAGATCAAAAGTTCCTTTGCATCGAAGAATGCAATTTCTACTTCTAAGCCTCTCCAACTCCTTCACATGGACCTCTTCGGTCCTTCAAATATAGCCAGCTTAGGAGGAAAATTCTATGCATTTGTCATTGTTGATGATTTTTCTAGATTTACTTGGGTTCACTTTCTGAAGTCTAAGGATGAGACTTTTGACACCTTTTCTAGTTTTAGGAAAAGAGTTCAAAATGAAAAGGAGCTCACCATAGTTGCTATTCGTAATGATCATGGTGGAGAATTTGAAAATGAGAAATTTGAACTCTTGTGTCTCAAGTATGGAATTGAACACAATTTCTCTTCTCCAAGTACCCCTCAGCAAAATGGTATTGTTGAGAGGAAAAATAGGTCTCTCCAAGAGCTGCTCGGACTATGCTTAATGAAAACTCTCTTCCTAAGTATTTCTGGGCTGAAGCTATTGCAACAGCCTGTTATGTACTAAATCGGGTCTCCATAAGACCTATTCTTGAGAAAACTCCCTATGAGCTTTGGAATGGCAAAACTCCTTCTGTTAAGTACTTTAGAGCCTTTGGTAGTAAGTGCTTTATTCTCAACACTAAGGATAACTTAGGAAAATTTGATTCCAAATCTGACCTTAGAATTTTTCTTGGCTATTCACTTTCCAGTAAAGCATATAGAGTATTCATAAGAAGAACTCTAGTGGTAGAAGAATCAGTTCATATTAACTTTGATGAGTCCCATCATCCCACAATCAATATGGATGAGGATGTCACTTTGGAAAATCATTTGGACTCTCTTGCCTTAGAAAAACCCTCAGATTCACTTCAAGTAGAAAAATCCTTAGAACCCTCCTCTACTTCTCTAGATATTGTTCCTGTCAAGGATGAAAATCCTACTCTCCCTAGAGATTGGAAATATGTCAGAAACCATCCAATAGATGAAGTCTTAGGTGATCCTTCATTAGGAGTAAAGACTAGATCTTCTCTTAGGAATCTATGTGCCAATGTGACATTTATTTCTCAAGTAGAGCCTAAGAAGTTTGAAGAGGCCAAGAATGATGAGTATTGGATTTTAGCTATGCAAGAAGAGCTAAATCAATTTGAAAGGAGCAAGGTATGGGAACTTGTTCCATGACCTAAGGATCATCCCATTATTGGAACAAAATGAGTTTATAAGAATAAATTAGATGAAAATGGAATTGTTGTTAGAAATAAGGCTAGACTAGTTGCTAAGAGATACTCTCAAGAAGGGGGTATTGATTTTGAGGAATCTTTTGCCCCTGTAGCTAGATTAGAGTCAATTAGGATGCTTCTTGCTTTTGCATGCTACAAAAACTTCACACTCTTTCAAATGGATGTAAAGAGTGCATTTTTAAATGGTTTTATTACAGAATAAGTTTTTGTTGAGCAACCTTTAGGTTTTGAAGCTTTTGACAAATCCGACCATGTCTATAAATTAAGAAAAGCTCTTTATGGACTTAAGCAGGCTCCTAGAGCTTGGTATGATAGGTTGAAGAATTTCCTTGAGGAAAGAAATTTCAAAAAGGGAAATTTCGATTCAACTCTATTTACCATGCAAAAGGATAATGACATTCTGTTAGTTCAAATTTATGTCGATGACATTATTTTTGGGTCAACTAATGTCAACATGTGTACTGAATTTTCCTCCCTCATGCAAAGTGAATTTGAGATGAGTATGATGGGGGAGTTAAAATTTTTCTTAGGATTTCAGATTAGTCAATCTCCTGATGGAATTTTCTTTTGTCAAGAAAAATACATTAAGGAGCTCTTAAAGAAATTTGGTTTAGATTCTGTCAAATCTTCTAGAACTCCCATGAGTACCACAACCAAATTGGACAAAGATGAAAATGGTACAAGTGTGGACATTAAGAAATATCGTGGCATGATTGGATCCTTGTTATATCTGACTGCTAGTAGGCCAGATATTCTATTTAGTGTTTGTCTTTGTGCTAGATTTCAAGCTGCCCCTAAGGAGTCTCATTTAACTGCTGTAAAAAGGATTTTTAAATATTTAAGTGGAACTTCTGACTTAGGGTTATGGTATCCTAAAGGTACTTCTTTCGATCTAATCGAATACTCAGATTCTGATTATGCTGGAAGTCTAGTAGATAGGAAAAGCACCAGTGGAACCTGTCAATTCCTTGGTGAATCTCTAGTCTCCTGGTATTCTAAGAAACAGAATTCAGTTGCACTCTCAACTGCAGAAAGTGAATATATTGCTGCTGGCAGTTGTTGTGCACAGATGTTATGGATGAAACAAACCTTAGAAGACTATAATCTGTTTTATGATAGGATTCCTATTCGGTGTGATAACACCAGTACTATCAACATTTCCAAAAATCCTATTCAGCATTCTAGAACCAAGCATATTGATGTAAAGTATCATTTCATCCGAGATCATGTTCAAAGAGGTGACATTTCTTTGGAATTTGTTAATTCTGTAGATCAATTGGTAGATATTTTTACAAAACCTTTGGATGAGAAAACCTTCTGTGGTATTAGAATAAGATTAGGTCTTCTTAAGTATGAGAAAAGTTAAGTTTCTCCTCTCTTTTTCTGTCTTTGATATTCACATCATCCGGTTCTCTTACTATTCACCGGAAGATATGTATCATTCACGTATCGGATGATGTATTTTCTTATCTAATGACACGTGTGCTCTATCGGGTTCTATCCGACTTCCACGTTTGTCTTTTTCTAATCGGGTGATGCCCTAACTTATTTAAATTCTTCTTCTTTACAAAGTCGATTCATCTTTCGCGCTCTTTCGCTTGCTTATACTCTGACAGTCGCGTTTTCCCCTTTCCAAAACCCTTCTATCCTTCGCGTCTACGCTCTGTCGGTTCTTCAAACGTTGTTATGGAATCCTCCTCTAGAGCTGGTAAGGAACCCGCTGCTAAGAAGGCTTCGAGAAATTCCTCGCTCGAATAGCTGGCCATCACTTTACTTCCTTACTCAGGCTGCTGAAATAAGGTACCATGAAGAGTTTAAATTTAAGAAATTGATTCCTAGTCGAGGAATTGTGCCTGATGGACTAGATAGTCTCAACTTAGTCAAACCCTTGAAGGACATTGGGTTACTAGGCTTATTCGATGTTGAATCTTTCTATTACGCAGATGCTGTTAAGATGTTCTTTATCAATCTGAGTTTTTCTCCAGATTTCTCTATGATCAAGAGTTATGTGTATGGGAAGCACATAACTATTACCTCCAATTCAATTAATGAGATTCTGGAAAGCCCTCATTTAGACGGATGCCCAAAATACTTTGCCACCGGGCAAGAGTCACCTTCCTTTGATACAGAAGACAGTCGTCTTCTGTTACAATCCATAGCTCTAGACCCGACCACCACTCCTAATATTTTAAAGAGCAAGCATTTGAATATAAGGGCTAAGCTCTTTCATCAAATGATCGGGTACAACATTCTTCCAAAAGGGGGCCATCACGATGAAGTTAGTTGTATGGAGATTTATCCTCCTTGGCATCTACCAAAAGACCCCATTCGATATAGGGTACATAGTCTTGAGAAGGATGATTCAAGCTATCACTTCTAGAGCTCTTTCACTTCCCTACAATCTGCTTCTCATGAAGATCTTTCAGCGGCATGAAGTCGAATTTCCCGAGGAAGCTGATCTTTCTTGTCTTAAACCGGGCAATTACTACTCCAAATCTACTCTGAACAGAATGGGCGTTAACAAAAATAGACAAGGAGAATTTTATCTGGATAAGTCTAAACAAAGGGTAGCTAAGGTTGCTGTCGTCAGAAAAGGGAAGAGAAAGCTTGAACTGGCTGATAAGTCATCAACTCATGAGGGCGTTGGTGATTGAAAAATCCCTGCTTTTTTTGATTCCCCTACTCGATCTCCAGTCTCTCGCCTCCACCTTCCTCCTCAAGTGCCAAGAATTCCTGCCTCATCTTTTAAAGCACATACTTCAGAAGCAACCTCAATTCCCTTACCTCTGCCTTCTCCACCTCCTGTCTGCCAACCTTCTTCTCCATTCGCACTTCTATTACCCACTCTGCCTCCTCCAGCTCCTATCCCTCCAGTCATCTCTAATCCTTCTCCATCACCCACTTTTGAAACACTTTCATCTCCTTCACCCTCTTTGCTACTGCCCACTCTGCCTGCTTCTGCCCCTCTATCTCCTGGTGTTCAATCATCCCCTCCACCATCCATTTTGATTACTTCTCTGCCTCCTCAAGTCCAATCATTTGCTCCAATTCTGCCAACCACTCCTGCCACCCCCATCACTTATCAGAGACGTTTAGCTTTGAGTGAAGAGCAGTTCAATTCATTGCAGTCTAGCATTGACAGTCTTGGGAAAGTTTTTGGCTCAATTCAAAGTCAGATTGAGTCATATCTAACTTCACAGCTAGCCCAGAACACTTTGGACTTGAGCACAAAGTTGAATGAGAAGATCAATCAGCTCAAACTGGATGTTGATGTGAGTTTAGCTCAACTGGGTCAAAACATGACTCGAAACCATGCGCTTTTCTCTCGAACCATTCAGTCTCTCAAGTCTCAAATTGCAGCTCTACAACCTGCACAGTCTCAACACACTCATTTTTCCTCTGACCCGTGTTCTGCAAACTTTCTCCCTCCTGTCTTCAGGTCTGCAGAGGCAGATGTGCTCCACAGGTCTTTGGATCTTTCTGAAGCTGAACTACAGTTCAAAAATCCAGTTGCTTCTCCTGTCCCTGAGACCTCCTCCACGTCATCACCATGTATGGTCATGGTGATATATCCAGGTTCTTCTCAGGCTGTTTCTCCACCAGTGGCTCCACCTACTATGGACTTGGTAGAGCTACTAGCCCTCTTTCAAGCATTTTTTCAGCCTTATGTCCCTGTCCCTGCTCTTCCTGCTCCTGCTCCTGTTGCTGGTCATCCTACTCCGGACTTAACTGTGCTTTCTTCTATTCTTCAAGAAGTGTGGAAGCATATTAGGGACCTAGCTTAATTCGGTTGTTCGTCTATTTTGTGTTGCTGGCTGAACACCTATTTTCTTTTTCTTTGATGTTTCACATTTTGTAATCTTCTCTGTGTTTCCTTTTTGTTAATGACAATGGGGGAGAAGAATGTCGAATCATTGATTGAGTATGCATAGGAATTAATGTGTTAACTTCTGGATATGCTTTGTGTTTAATTGTGGAATTTGTGCTCTTGTTATGGGGAGCTAGGTTTATGGGGGAGAGTAATGCTTAAATCAAATTTACACTCATAAATTGTCATCATCAAAAAGGGGGAGATTGTTGACTTAAATGGTGTTTAAGTCTAAATATGTTTTTGATGATGTGTTTATATGTTAAAGTAATTTGATTATGTTTATTACGTTTGAAACTAATGATTTATGAATATGAGATTTATCTGTTAGAAATATCCTTGAAAAATGATATTTTAGTTATCTAATGAATATGTTAAGTGTACAGGTTCTTAATATGAAAACAGGGCTGTAAAATGTAAATTGATAAACAAAGTACTACATCATCCGATGGTGTTTAACGCTGCATCATCCGATGGTGTTTAACGCTGCATCATCCGATGGGAAAACGACAAAGGCGGATGAGTAAAATGCCTAAGTCCACCGGTCACTAAACGACAAAGGCGGATGAGTGAAATGCCTAAGTCCACCGGTCACTAAATGACAAGGCGGATGACTTCGAAGAAGAACTCCACCGCTCGCTAGACGACAAAGCCGGATGAGATTCAAAGAAGACTTCACGAAGACATCCTACGCTCACTAAACGACAAAGCCGGAAGACGTCTAAAGTTTTTCTCATCCGATGCCGGTTCAATATACTAAAGCTTCATCATCTGATACCGGTTCAGCGTTTTAAAGACTCATCATCCGCTGGCGTTTCAAAACTAAAACAACATTGTCTTCCGCCAGAATTCAAATATACCGCGAAGCTACAGTGACGTCGTTTTCAAGCCTTAACTACAGAACATTAAAGGCGACGGCGATTTGCAACTACAGGCGGCAACGGCTACCTGAAATTGTACGAAAGCTGCTCCAACGATAACAAATCTTCCATTATTGGATAAGGAGCATTGAAGGCAAGAGCCGATTAACTCACAGAGTATTTAAACCAAGGTTAGAGCACGAAGGAATAACTTTTGCGAATTTTATTATTGAGCCCTAACTTGCGAAAATATCATACTCTGTATTTCATCTACTCCTCTCGAACCCAAACTTGAGAATTATTCTTTGAGAGAGTTTAGATTGTGATATATTATTACACATTCAAAATCTGTAAAGGCAGTGGATTGACGCCTGTCAAGTTCAATCCAGATTTGTAAAGGCAGTTGATCGGAGCCCGAAATTCCGATCTGTTTATTCTCGAGGAGAAGGTTAAGGATCTTCAAGGGGTGAACCTTGAAGCGTGGATGTAGGCTGGGTTGAGCCGAACCACGTTAAAAATCACTGGTGTCATTTTTTCTCTTACTCTCTCTTTTATATCTGCTGTTGATTCACTTGCTATTAGTTTTAAGTAAAATTTTAAAAAAGGTCTAATTCACCCCCCTCTTAGACAATCTCGATCCTACATATATAGTAAAACTTTCAAGTGAATCCAATATTGTTTAGTAATTTTTTAAATGAATGTTTAACGAAATTGTTGATAGAAGGTCAAACTAATAACAGAATCAAAGTACATAGTTTGATTTGCCCTTTTTTTTAGTACAAGAGGCTAACTGAAATAAAGTACATAGTACAGAGTTAAAATCGATAATTACCTTTTTAAATATCAGACCTTATATTTGGTTAATTTTATTATCGTTAATTTCAAGAATTCAGTTGTAATTTACCCAATAAAAAAGAATCTATAGAATATCAAAATCATATCAAAAATTTCTTAGAATCATGGCGGAGGGTTCTTTGTGTGAAAGCTCATTTTTTTATATTTAAATGCTATTTCAACTTTTTTCCTTTTTTTTTTTTTTTTTGCAAGGGAGACTATTAAATTGCTTACTAATTTTTATATTTACAAGCAAAAATAAGATAATAAATGTTCTAAGAAATACATTTAGTTGGTGTTTTCGTGAGAGCTTTAAAACTTCATTTCTAAGGCATTAATTTAATCTAAAGTACAATTAAAATGTTAACGTTTGAGTTTTTAAGTTATTAATACTGGTTTGCAGTTTCCAGTTCGACTCGATTTTATTTTGACAATTTTCTTAATCCATTTAGGATTTGATTACTTTATTATAAAAGACGGATTAATGTCTAGAAGGTTAATTAACTGTGAGAAAAAGTGAGTATGAGAGAGAATAAGAGAGAGCTCGACAAAAGTTATTTTTCTTGTCATCTTGAATAATATTGCGTTCAATGATGTAATATTATGGAAACATTTTTTTTCTTGATTTTTTAATAAGTTCATTTGGTGGAGAATTTCACAATCAGACCCAAAACAAAATTTTTAAAATAAAAACCGAACCGATCCGTTGAGCCCAGGCCAAGTTCCCACGGGTCAAGGGTCGAAACGGGACCCGCGAGTCGATTCTCATTCCGCCCACCACTAACTCTACCATTGCCTTCTACCCACACTCTATACTCGAGGCAGCATAACTATTGGTTCTAGCCGACGCACAAGTCCGGGCCACTAGGAGCGACCCAAAGGCTATCTTAACAGTCGAAGTCCTCCACCACCTTGTTGGTCCGGTAATTGGGAGGATTGGGAGCGTCCTTGCAACACATCACCAGCTTTGTCACCATCTTACATGGATTTGGAATTTCAACGATGTGGGCCACATTACATAAAAAAGGATAAAGAGAGAGAGAGGAGTGGATAAGATTTGGCAAATCTATGTGGTGGCATTTGAAAAGAGTCCCCCATCAGAAGCCCTACACCTGTCATCTACCCATCATCCTCCTGACACGTTGCCAAGTCAAACTCCTAATCCTCTTTTTTCTTTTTGGACCCACTCACCTCCACCCTTTCCATCTCATTATTCAAACCTAATTTCATTAAATGCTCAATAAATTATTCATTGCTCATTTTTTATGTCAATGACACGTACCAACATTCAGATTAAGATTCAAATGATCTTAACTTTCAATAAAGGTTGGATTTTTATTCAAATTAGTCAAATTTAGATTAGGGTTTCATTTGATGTCGGTAATTAAATTCGATTGTTATATTTAATTCTTAAGAAACTGGAGACCATGGCAGTGGAAAGTCAAAAAAACAACCAAAAAGCAAATAACCCGAAGTAGATAATACTTTGGTTCCAGAAAAGACTAACACTTTCACACACTCCAAAGTTCATACAACAAGCACAGAGTTTGAATCTATAAAGTTAAAAAGTCTAAAAATCCATTTCAAGTGGCTTTGAACTTAATCCCACTCAATTAGTTCTTATTTTATTGGATGAACTGCATGTTAAAGAGATGAAGAACAAACAAGTACTTGTATTTTTTGAAGATAAAAATAGCCCCCTTAAACTTAGGTGTATTAGCAACTAAGTGTTTATCGATAAGATTATCGTCAAAGAAATTACGTTTTTGTTATTAGATATTCTGTTGGTGATTTACTGAAGAAAAAATTTTGATAGTGCGATTTTGACAATTATGTTATTACTAAAGAAAAATAAATTAAAAAACTCAATACATGAAACGAGACGATAACACTGACCAGCAGAATTTCACTAGTAAAAAAAAAATTTTACGTCAACTCTTAACGTTTCTATGCACTATAGTATTTTTCTTATTCATTAAGAATGAAAATCAAAGTTAAGATCTTGGCCTCCAAACAATGGCTTCACCACTTAACAAGGTTTGATAAATCCAAAAATAGAAGAAATGTTAATTAATTATTTATTCAGGGGAGATTCCCATATTAATAAAGAAGAGAAGATGTAGATCTGTCGTGGCTTTTCGAGGCAAAATAGCAAAGATGTTGACCTCACTCAATCCACACACTCAGGAAATGGAGATGGTGACTAGGATTTGGATATGCCTTCACGTTTTAGACCTTATCCTCTTTTTTGGCAATAATATAATACGCAAATTATTTTGCACCATAGCCTCTTGATAATGACAAATATTTTAGATAAAGCGGCGTCACAGAACAATTACTTTCTGACTCACCAATCAATATATATATATATATATATATATATATATATATATGTATATATGTAGATATGTTATCCTTCAATCAGCTTGTTCCTTTATTCGTTGTGTTGGAAGTCTCGGAACCACGACCTGTTCATCTGCGTTATTGCTTCATCTTCTTGTTCTTTCTTTTGTTGTCTGTGGAGAAAAAAAAAATATGGGTGAAGAAGTTGATCGGTTTTTTCGAGGTGGGGATCCAAAGGTTATGGATGTTAATGGAGTTTTGAGTGAAAAGTGGATGATCGTGGAAGATAATGAAGATTTTCAAGAAGCGTCGACTTCATCAGAATCGTTATTGGAGAGTTCGGAAAACTCTGTTGCTTCTTCTCCGTCGGACACGGCGGAGGATGCGTCTTCTTCGTCAGCCTCAAACTCATCTTCGTCTGAACCTTTGTATGACTGTCTGACTCTCATATTCACTCCCAGATAAAGTCAGTATTTCAAATAA